>JAQQAE010019605.1:0-10886 GCA_029823295.1 Pseudamia nigra | reverse complement strand
CGTCAGGACTGACAAATCGGGGTCGGGAACTGCCGCACATAAAGCCGATTTCCAGTTGAGTTGAGTTGAGATGAGTCAGGTCTCTGTGTGCGGCCGGCTTTACCGCATCATATGCCTCCCCAACTAAGACCAACATTAGAGAGAAGTTGTTAAAATGTCGACTGCAGGTTAGTTTGTCACATTTCAGGACTGCTTCAGTAATTTCACACATGGTACAGACGCGGTGTCACCTGTAAATGTCTTCTGCAGTTCAACATGGCCACAGTAAGTAAACTCAGATTATATTTGCTATTTACTGGTGGAGTCTGCGGAATTAGATGGTGTCTTGTAATGTTAAATAGCAGGAGTTGTAGTTTGTCCTGTTGTAAACTTGGTAATACTGTACTACTAACACCCGTCAACACGAAGCACTAGAACGATAAACATTAACTATAACGTAGTGAAGAACAAATTTGTATAAACAGCTGGTATAAATGGTATAAATGAAAACTGATCCAGTTACTACATACTGTATAAACAGTTTGCAAATATGTGTTTCTTACCTTTTATCTGAGCAGTTCAGAAGGAGAATGGTTAATTAATGCAGAAGAAATCAACATCTAATTAACATTTATCAATACAAAATGCAGATTATAATCCCACAGACAGTTGTAGCTCCGTGTTCGCCACTGATACTGATATTAATAAGGTTGTTGACCCTAATTGTTCAGCACTGTCTGTGGACTGTTTTTCTTAATATTCTTTTTTTTTTTAAATAAAAGTTAAAAGTTAAATACAAGCCTTCGAGACTATTGTTTCCCAATGGTTATTTAATTTGCATCTACACAAATTTTCCTTTGTAAAAAGCATTGCTGCTCATTTTATTGGTGAATAAAACAGAAGTTTCTGTAACAATGCAAAAGAAAAAAAGCACTGTGAACCATGATCTTACGTGACACTGTAGACAATAAATAAGGTATTTTTGTCTGTTTTGCATCTGGAAAACAATTTACTAAAAATTCATCTTAGAGTACTTTTTCGTATTCCTCTTGCAGTCATCCATTTTACATATTTGTAATGTGCAGAATACATGTGTGCCACTGCAATAACATTTGTATAATGCACTTTGATATAATAAATTTTCACATTAACCATAATATTGTTTGGTATTTCTAAGGCTCATCACAGCAGGATTTCACTTCAGGTGTCAACAGCTAGAACATAGCTTTCCTTTGGACACACAAACACATGAGAAATAAAGGTATGTATATTTATGAATGTAAAACTGAAGATGTAGAAGAAAAAACAGAGCCAGTCTAAAATGGTGGCAGATTTAAATGAGTTTTTTTCACTGCACAGCAAAGACAGATCACATGTGCTCCAGACCAATGGTGAAAATGTCGTAGACCCTACTAGCTCGGTGCTTTGGAGTGTGACAAAGATTTTCCACAGTGATCCTGGGTTAATATACATCTGTCAGCGTGGAACCTTACACAGAGCAGAACATGCTTAAAACATCCAGAATTCATGTGTATTTCAGTGGATAACGTGGAAGGACATGAGCTCAAGCTGAACATTTGAGATTTGCTGCGTTGGAGCAGGAGCTTTCACAGCTGATGGAACTACATGGGCTTTGGATTAGTGGGAAAACCTCATTACAGAAATACCAGATATACAAATACCAGTATTCTAGTAAAAGTATGGTTACACTACCATGATAGTGACTCATAAAAATAAGCACTTGAGCTAAGGCAAAAAAAGTACCATCATCTCATGGAATTTAATCCCGTGTCATACAATGAATAATGAATTTGAACAAGTTATTTACCAGTACACATGATAACACTGTAAAGGGCACTTTAGTTGTTATTATTGATATGACAGATTCAGAACCAGGTAAATATAGAAAAAATATATAATATATGATATTAAACATTGTTTATTGCCAAGTATTAAGACAAAACATAGACTCAAGATATGCTTATTGTGAGATTTATTACCTCCGCGAAGGAGGTTATGTGATCATGTTGGTTTTTCTGTTTGTCCGTTTGTTAGCAGGATTATGCAAAAACTAGGAGACGGATTTGGATGAAATTTTCACCAAAGGTAGCCCTTGGGCCAATGATGAACCCATTAAATTTTGGAGATGGTCTGTGTCAGATTATGGATTCTGGATCAATTTTTCTCTTTCTTTAACATTGCAAGATAGGGTCATTCATCAAAATCCATCTGGTAGTTTTTGTGTAATTCTGCTGACAAACAGACAAATGGACAAACGGACAAATGGACAAACAGACAAACCAACATAACCTCCTTAGTTTGTCAAAATATAACAGTTTGGGTGAACAACAGCCTTGGCTTAGGTATGTACTCTCTGAGTCCCCTCTAGCAGTTTATTTTGTTCAGTTTTTATTTATTTGATAATTTTGCCCATTTTGGGGTGGATTTTTTAAGCTATTTTGTTCGTTTTTGTCAGTGTATTTGATTATTTTGTTCCCTGTGCTCATTGGGTGAAGCTTTTTTAATTTATTTGATTACTTTGATCATGTTTGCTCATCTTATTTTGGATATTGCTGGCTATTTTGTTGACTTTTGCGCATTTCTGTTAGTTATTTTGTCATTTGTTCTTTTTTCCAGTTTGCTTGATTATTTTGTCATTTTTGCTACTTTTGTTGATTGCTCTAAATTTGTTTATGTATGTTGTTAATTTTATTCCTATTCACTGAGGTGTTTAGCCAAATGTAAAGTAGAATTAAATTTTTCCCCCATAAATTTAACAAAGTAAGAGTAAAAATTACTCTGTAAATCAACTACGCTTGACCTTGTTTTCAGAAGAAAATTTCTCAAGTAAATGTAACTGCGTAAATTTATTTGACTACTGCCCACTTCTCCCACAAGTGTCACCAGCTATTCTGCACCTTTAAACCATCACTGGACACATACATTGTGTTCAAACCAGCCAGCATTTGTGTCTTTTTGTGAAGAAATGGCCACTGTGTACTCTGGACCAAATATAAAAATGCTCCAGACCTGGCATTTGTGGTTAAAGCTATGTATTCACATCAATTCACAAGCTGCATGTACAGTATAAAAAGGCTGTTCTTACTTTGCTAATAATTGCATGCTGCACAGAAAATCCCCTGGCATCTAGTTGAGTGAATACTTTATTTGCATACTGAAGAACTAATCCCCTTCGGTTACTTAGTATGTGATGAAGTCCTGGTGCATACATGAATAGAGTCAGAGATGGTTTTGATGCCAGTCCTCCTGCTGCTACCTCATAATTTGCAGTTTTAAATCAGCAGATAACATAGATTCAAACTACACAGAAGGTTACAAAGCACTGATCCCCTTTAATTATGTTCTATACTCTATATTAAAGACCATGTGCTCTAGAGGGAGATGCAGGATGAACTTTTTGCACTCTTGAGGTTTTGATATCAACAGCCGAAAAGAAAAGTCATAAAAAGTTAACTCTGCCTCCAAGACAGACAAAAGGAGGAATAGGTCTACCCTGGAAGAAAATATCACTGTGAGATTCTAGGGATGAAACCGCAGAGGTAGCGACTGTGGGTTGTTGTGTTTCTATTCAAGTGACTGCTTGAAACACCAAAGATGGATCCTGAGCTTGTGTGCCTTTGTTACTGGGAGATGCCAGTGAAGAGAATATACTGCTTGTCTTCCTGTATGACACATCTCAAACTGACTTTTAGTGCCAAGATTGGCTGCTTCTGCACCAACGTGTATCATGGCTCCTTCAGTGAAGTTGCAGTGAAAAAAAAACAGGAGTAGGATTGAAGCAGGTTCTTGGGGAAAAGCCCCAGGGAAGGGTTTGGACTAAGTGAAAATGCTGTAAGACTTGGACTGATGCTTTTGAATGCATGTCACACTCCTTAAAAAAACACGATGGAAGGTCAAGCCCGGTCATTACATTGAGCTGCAGAGCAAACACACCTCTTAGCAGTTTGGAAAATCTCCATGCAGTCTGCTAGTTGCTAAATGATGCAGCGACACAGCTTAAGGGAGCAGAAACACTCCTGCTGAATGCATTTCATTTCTGTAGCCCTCATTCAGCGTCTCCCTACAGTACATCTGTAAAACAGAATGTACATAGTTTTTAAGGATGGCCTAAGGATAGAGTCCTCTCTCTCTCTGAAGGACTCCTTTGTAGTAGTTAGGATGTCAAGAATCTGCCTGATGCCATTTGGAAGCTGCAGAAAAACTGAACATTTTTAATCATATATATTTTCAAAATCCAAGGTCCCAAAACTGAAACAAACTGAACTGTGAAAAGAGATTGAAAATGAGAGCTCAGAAGTATAAATATGGAGATTTGTGGCATGAGATTCAAATCACTGGAGTATTGAAAAGGCACTGGTTTATGGTTTATGCACTAATGTTCTTTGTATTAACAACCAGAGATGAGTAGGGTAAACAGAAACAGTACTCAAGTAAAAGTATTGTTACTTTATAATTCTACTGACTCAAGTTGAAGTAAAAGTACAAAAACAAGTGCTGGAGTAAGAGTAAGAGTGTCTAGAATGCACTCAGAGAGCGCAGATCTGCACCAAGGCAGCTCAGTTTCTCTTAGTGAAATCCTGCCATTATCATTTGGAATCACGTAGGGTAATTATTCAATAGTTATTCATCAAAAATAATATCTCCATAATGACGATTTTCTTCTGGATCTGGCTGGATGTTGAAAATACGTCAAATCTGTGGATACATTACTGAATCAGCAGATTCAATTTTGTGTCAGTTGCATGTTTATAGCTTTTGTTATGGTACAGGAGCTAATTTACCTCAACCCCTGTAAGTATAAATAGGACAGGGAAGATATGCTGTTGTTGTGATTCAAACGTATGATGTTTGCATGCTGATTCGATTCGATGTTGCAATTCTATGAGTACAAGTATTGCAATTCCATACTATTGCTAATTGAAATTTTCTTATCAGAAACAAGCTGAATTGCACACTTCTCACATCAATAAACACTGACCAAAGCAACGTTTTTCCCTGAAATGCCCCGCTTGGTCACACCTGTGTGGGGTAGCTCTGTGGTGTTTGCCCCTGCGTGAGGCTCATCGTGACCCTTGTGAACATGGGATGCGAAGTGCAGTGATGGTGACGAGGGGCTTGGTGGCACAGGATGTTCGTGTGTCGCAGGTAAGACCAACTCGTTCGACTCTGCACAGCTTTTCTTTGACTTCTGACATCACCTCTCTGTGTATCCGTATGTATATGATGTAATGCCGTTGCCACCAGGACCATAATAAATAAATAAATATCAATTCTTGGGAGAAATACTGATATTTAAAATTGTCGCATGAAAAATTGAGAGAATCAATTTTTTTTCCCACCCCTAAGTATCAGCAATATTGAACCTATAATAACCCAATATACTGCATTCAAACAGGTATTCTGGTCATGTTTGTTTATTTCCATGATTATTTTTGATCATTTTTCGGCAATTTTATTGATTCTTGTTGCTTATTTTGTTCATATTTTCAACTTGATTTTTTTCTTTTTTTAATCAGTGTTGTGCCTTAATGTGTTCATTTTCACTAATTGTGTTGCTTATTTTGTTTTCTTTTTAATTGTAACCTTATTAATCATTTTTGCTCATATTGTTGCATATTTTGTTGATTTTTTGTTCAACTTATTTGTCACACTGTTCATTTTTGTCAGTTTCCTTGATGATTTCTTCTTGATTTCCTTTTTGGTTATTTTGTTCATTTGTACTTTTGCTATTTTCTTCACTTCTTGGTTCTGTTTTGTTAAGCTCATTGATTATTTTGCTAAGTATTTGCTCACCTTGCGACCTTTCCGTTTTTTTAATTTTGTCACTTTTTGTGATTATTTTTGTACATTTTTACTCATTAAGTTGTTTAGTTTATCCATTTTGATCATTTGCTTGATTATTTTCTTCTTTTTTTGTTTCAACCTGTTTTACGCCCACTCTTTAATTTGGAAGAAAATGCACCTGAGTATCAGAAAACAAGTACTCTGCACAGCAACTACTGTATAAAGTACATTTTATGGTTAAAAACTACACAAGTACATGTAGAAGTGTAAATGTACTTGTGTACTACCCATTTCTATCAACAACACATCAAATCACTGTGAACGGTGGAGACTCAAAGGCCCACCTGCAACAAAGCAATGAAAAATGTGGTTTAAAATTTATGCTGCTCATATGCGACCTCTGGTGCTGGCGAGAATAAGAGCATTAAAAGCCACTGAGCAGTGCTCGTTGGCGGGTTTGGGGGCAGAATAAAAAACTTTGTGGACTTAAACACAGGAGACCATTGTTCCATTTCAAACCAAGGTCAAATTCTGGGTTCACTTTCTTTTTTTATCTTTTTTTTTTTTTGTGCCTAAACTTAAACCGGCCTTAACAATGTTGTTGTCACATCCTTAATACACAGAAATTGACATAGTATGGTTTCACTTTAGCACTGCCTTCAAATTCTATGCATACAGTATATATTTTGTTTTTTGACAACTGACCTATTTTGTCTAGCAGGCCTGAGGACGCATTGTCAAAATGCTCTTGGCTGCCATGTCCACCCGAAAGCCCCTTCGACCCTTTGACCATGTAGATCATGACTAAAAAGCACAGGGGTAGCTGTGGGAGCAGTCGCTGCTGTTTTTTAAGCGGTGACTTCACACTGAGTCCAATAGAAACAACTGCAGATTCTTCATTAACAGAACCATTATGAGTCTGTCTGGACCGAACCTATACAATTCAGTTCAGTTCAATTGTATTTGTATAGCGCCAATAGCCTCAAAGACTATAGAGGGAGCAGACCCAACAGAACCAAGCCTAGGGCGACAGGACGAGGGGGGGCTCTGCGTAGGTGGCTGTCTGCCTTGTCCAGTTGGGGTTAGTGGACAGAGGTGAGACTAAACAAAATAACAGAGCAACAAACAACACAGACACTGGACGGCAACGTCAAGCAGAGAGAGAACAGAGGGCCAGAAGGCACAGAACTACAGGGAAGCTACAAAGTTAGTGACATAATATAGATGACATGGAAATAAATGCAGGAAGGGACAGAGAGACAGGGAGAGAGCTTGGTGAATCACAATCCCCCAGCAGCCTAGGACTATGCAGCAGAACTGAATTACCAGTCAAATGTTTGGACAGATCTTCTCTTTCACATTTTTTTATTTTTATTTTTATTACTTTCATTATTGTACATTTATACTGAAGACATCCAAACTGTGAAAAAACATGTTTGGCTATAATGACAGCTTTTGTATATTCAGGACCTGTTCTCATAAGATTCATGAGATAGTCATGCCGACAGGTTTTCACTTCACAGGTGAGTTACTTTCTGCCATTTCTTGACTTCTGTGCTCTAGACCATCAGTTGTCTTGAGGAGGGTTGGGTCGATAGTAGTATTAGTGCCTCTACAACTACTGTGCAAATCATGGCAAGAAACTGTCCATCATTACTTTAAGAATATGAAGGTCAGTCCATCTGAAAAATCTCAAGAATTCTGAATGTATCTGCAAGTGCAGTGATTAAAACCATCAAACTCGGTGATGAAACTGTCTCTCGTGGACTATCTGTGGTTTCTGAGGCTGGTAAATGTAACACACTTATCCTCTGCAGCGGAGGTGGCTCTTGATCTTCCTTTCCTGAGCCAGGGTCATCGTCGTGGTTGATGGTTTTGGTGACTGCACTTGAGGACACATTGAAAGTTCTTGTGATTTTTCAGACTGACTGACATTCATTTCTTAAAGTGATGATGGACTATGCTTTCTCTTTAGTTAACTGAGCATTTCTTTCCATCGTAGCACTCATGAAAACTGATTTTGGAGTTTTATAATCCTGTGACCTTCACCTTTGACCTTTTGTCTCCAAAAACACAGCCACAAGGTCTAGCCCCAAAGTCAATCTGTATCCCAATTTTGGGGAACGTGGCATGATTATTTGTAGAGTTAGAGCACTAAGAGACAGACAGACAGAAAGTAGCAACCGTCTTCCCTATACCTTGACTCAATCGGCATGGGTAATTACTGACAAAAATATGCTGAAATTTAATTTACCATGCCAGCTTATGAGATGTATTCACAAGACATATTCAAAGGAATTCACATACAAGTAGCACTAATGTGTTTTTTTTCTGGAGAAAACCATAAAATTACATAGAAATGAAGTTTACAACTTTGTAGTCTTTTTACGCAGCGCAAGTAAATGTAGTTTCCAGAAGCCTCGGCACTGAACTGCGTGCTGTGCTGGCTGCTTCACTCAGCTCAGACGTTCAGTGTGGGGCTGCCGGAGCCAAAAGAGGATAGAAAAGCATTTGTGGAGCGATTCTCCTGCAGCACTTCCAAGAAGAGGAGTTAAAATTCACATTTCCAAATGCCAAGTTGTGATTATTTTTATTGCAAATGTCAGGAGGAAGAAGTAGGCTGCAATTTTGTACAGTTTGATGCATTAGGTTTTCAAAATAGTTTTCCCACCTTGAACTTAATACATATTTAATGTCAGTATGAATATGAATTTGAATACTGAGCAGTGATCTTTTTAAGCTTGAACAGTATGTGCAGTACAGTTTGCTGGATACTTTTAGAAAATATAATTAATTTTAATTAAGTCCACAAAAGTCTTTAGTATAAACTTTCAATATTCAGTCTGAAAAGCTCAAAGAAAATCCTCAGACCTTTATTTTTCTCAGATTTTCTCCACATCAAGGAACAGACGTGACAACTGCCAAAGAGCACCAGATTAGATGGAGAAAGTAGTTAATTAAGGACTAATCCAACCTCTAAAATAACTCACTTATTTACTTCTTTTCTTCTCACCCTGAACTGCATTATGATAAAACATGATTTTCTCTATGTTTTTTATAAGCACTCACTATATTCCATTGGCATTTCAACAACCGGCATGCCCTGAATATTGAAGATGCGAGCAAAATCATTCTCCTCGTTGCAGGGAGAATTTTTGGCTCACTCGAATCGTTCATAATTAATGTTCTTGTCACTGTGGATCTGGTGGAAAATAATAACCATAAACACCCTGTAGGGGAAGTATGGTGATTTATACACACTGACTGAACAAAACCTCTCTCAGCTGCTTCATATAACTCCAAAACATGAACAACACAACGGAGTAAATCTGAATTCAACTTAACTATGATATTTTTAAACAACTTTCGAATAATTGCTCGTTTCCCCACCAGCTCTTTTGCTTCTGTTTGTTGTTTAGCTCAGATATTATGCAAGTGGCAGTTCATTTAGGTTGCTTTCCCCACTCCATGTCTCATCTTAACACAGTCCCCTCTTCCCCTTCTCCCTTATATTTTTTTACTCTCTCTCTTCCACCATCTACCACCGGAGATTTTTCAAAACCAGGATCAACATTTATTTTGGCTCCCAGTTCTTTTCCACCCCAATTGTGCATCCTGAGCACATCGCTTCCCCTTAAAGAGAGCAAGCAGAGGAGAAAGTGAAGGAGAGCGATGATGCCCCATAGGAGGGAGGAGGGTTGACTGATGATCCAACCCTGCTACACAGTCGGTTGTCAGTGTAAAAATGGGCTTCGGCCTCACATTCATTCACTCTAAACTATAGGGAGCAGACGGAGCTGCAGCGCGTTCCAACTCTTAATGCCTTGCAGTTTCATGCCTGGTTTTAACAAAATGGAAGCGACAGAGCACATGATGCATGTTTCCAATCAAATCCACTGGGTGATATTTAACCTATACTACAGTCCCCATTTTCTGCTGTGACTTTAAAATGAGTATAAAATCTGTGCAACCCATGGTGCAAGCACTGTACTTTGCCTCTATGAAAGCACAGAAAAGGGCTAGAAATAGACCCAGTCAAGATCAAGTTATCAGATGTTTAGATTCAGCTCAGCACACCTTCTTTATTCCCACCATACTGGACCAGGTGCAAGCCACTCACTGGTCTTAAAGCAAAGAAAATGGGTCATGTCTGTGTTACTTCCACATTATGTGGCACACTGTACATGCTCACTGGGGGTGCTGTACATGTATGCAAGTGCTTCTGCAGCTGCTCCCACTCGTGCCTTTCTACTCGACCACCGGTCTCAGACTCTGCAGTGCAGGTGACGTCATGGATTTTAAAACCTTTTGAGTGTTTGGATGATTTAAATATATCATATTTGAAGCATTTGTTTCCTAGTCCCTTACTTTCCTTAACTTAAGTCCCTGCCTCTTTTTTAGGCCTCTTTCTTGTGGTTGTGATATTTGGAGTTGTGCTTGGTGTTTGTAAATATGACTAATATGTGCTTGTAGCAGAGTTTCTCTGGATAAATTCCATGCATTTTTTTTAACACCGTAGCTAAGGAGTGATCGACAAGATCTATTAAATGTTTAAATAAATGCTATAATTGAATATGTTGTAATTATATGTTATAATTAAATGTTATATTTTGTTTGTTTTGTTTAAAAAAAAAACATGTGAACAACAAACTGCAACAAATGCCTTTAAATTTGATAAAAACCAAAGCTCAGTTATACAAAGTGCTATTGCACATTTTTTTCTCAATGGTTTGAACACTCCACTTTCAAAGAATTAGAATTTTGCAGTATTTTTTTATATTTCAGGCTTTGAAACATGTCAATCCTACATGTTATATAAACTGATTACATAAAGAGTCAATCAAGACTTTTTTGTAGCCGTAGATGTCATTTGAGCAGTTTTACAGATCAACGGGGAAAATGCATCTTGGGCCAGAGTGCAGTGCCAGGGAATCACCACAGTTTCAACTTTGACTGCTACGGTGCATTTCAATCAATTCGCTCCAATTCAATTTTTATTTGTATAGCACCAATCATAATCGACAATTATCTCTAGGTGTTTCACAATTCAAAGCCGAGACCTCATGACTATACAGAGAGCAACAGAACCACCGAGAGCAAGC
>JAQQAE010019604.1:0-10886 GCA_029823295.1 Pseudamia nigra | reverse complement strand
TTTACTGATCCGGCCCACCTGAGAACAGAAAGTCTGGATCCGGCCCCAGAGCCAAACTGAGTTTGACACCCCTGGTTTATAGGGAACAATGAGGTCTTTGATATAGGATGGAGCCTTATTGTTTAAGGTTTTGTAAGTTAAGAGGACGATTTTAAATTCTATTCTAAATTTTCCAGTTAGTGATCTCTTTCTGACTCCAGTTGAGACTTGTGCTGCAGCATTTTGGATCAACTGGAGTTTTTTTTATATATATTTTTTGGGCATCTTGCCAGTAGTGAGTTACTGTACCATAATCCAGCCTAGACATAACAAATGCATGGACTAGTTTTTCTGCATCGCCTTGAGACAGGATATTCCTGATTTATCTACATTACAGAGATGAAAGAAGGCTGTTTTTGACATTCGGTTTATATGAGAACTGAAGGATAAGTCCTGATCCAAGATCACCCCCAGGTTCTTCACAACTGCACTGGATTCCACTGATATGTTGTCGAGGTTAAGGATGTCATTAGGGAGTGTACTCCTGAGATTCCTTGGGCCTATTACAATAACTTCAGTTTTATCTTCGTTCAATAAGAGAAAGTTAGAAGTCATCCAGGCCTTTGTCTCTGAGACAAGCATGGAGTTTTGCTGAATTAGTTTTTAATTCATCAGGTTTCATAGAGAGATAACATGTATAGTGTAAAAAGTATTGGTCCTAAAACTGAGCCCTGTGGAATGCTGTGACTAACTTTTAGATTGTGTGGATGACCTTTCTGCTTTTCACCATGTTTAGAAAATCAGGGTATACTTTATCATACAAAAAGCAAGAAAAGGTATGATTTTTCCAAACATGGTGAAAAGTACAAAAACACCCCTTTTCAGGCAGGTCTGATATAAACATTTTTAAGAGCTGATACACATACAGCATGTGGAGTGAATAAAGGCGGCGAGCATTGAAATGAGAAGTTGATTAGATGGTGTGTAAGGCAGGGATGAACATGAATTTGTCCAGTAATGGTAGCAGCACTCTATGCCCACCCTTCCAATGCACAAGACAAGTGAGGGTGTAACGCACATTAAGAAGACAAGAAATGACACAAATAAAGTCCGTTCTTCGTTCTGGGTGACTACCTTCTGAAAGTGATGAGAGAATGAAATGAATGTGTCATCAAAAGTAATGTTAACTACATGATTTACACGTTCTTTCCCACATGGGCGTCTTCAGTATTAATGCGCAATGTTAAAAATGAGTTTAAAAACACAGAAGGAGAAGGCATTTCCAAACTTTTGACTAGTAAGATAAATTGCAATGTTTTTAATTTTAGTATTTACAGTATTTGCTATGCAAAGAGATCAATGAGCTCATGAGGGAAAGTCTCATCCTGTCCTAAGGGTAAAAACTGCAAAAGGGGGTGATTTTTACTGTGTAAATTTGTGTCTCTACTTTACCAAAAGGGAAATAAAAACAAATCAAGCAGACAGAGCATGCAGGCAGCGCAAGAAAAGAAAATGGGTTTTAGGTTTTCCAAGATGATCCCTCTAGATACAGACTAAAGTGATATCTCATTGAAAGTCCCTGGTTTATCTGCTTGCTGTAGTGTGATTTGTTCCACTGAAAATGTTAAAGAACTCTGCTTTTTTATCCGCCGGCATCTTCAAGCCTGTTTCAATGTGTAACAGGACTAATTAATGTTGACTGAATGTAGAAAATCCAAATGAGAAAGATGGACCAGCAACAAAATGTCAGGACTGGACTTTTGTTAGACCTTCATAAGTCACAGCAGTGTTTATTCCAGGGTAGGTATTAGTTGAAATTGAAAGGGCTTCTACACGTGGCCTGAGTGAATGAGTGTTAATTAGTGTCAAAGTCTAATGAAACAACTGAGAGACTGCCAAATTCTCCAAGAACAGGAATGGCAATAATGCGCTGTGATTAATGGGAGTTTTAACAAGAACAGTGATGAGAACTCCTGGAACTTTTCAAAATACCTCACAGGAAAAATATAAATATCATATGACCTTGAGACAGTGAAATATTAGGACCACAGGGGTGAGCCAATGTGGGTGCAGCCAGGTCCTCCCTTCCATATGTCTGCTTTACAAGGTGCATGAAGTGAAAAATGACTTGTTCACCCGACCAGCGACACATGGCTGGACGGAGCCAAAAATGAGTTGGGGATTGTAAAAATGGAAATGATGCCAGCAGCGACTTTGGCACAGGGGTGACATCTGCAAAGAGTAGCTTTACTCACTATTGACTCTCTGCTGGAAGAAGTGCAACACACCTTTAACATCAATTAGCTTACAGAAGCCGCTGAGACTGTCACACATCCTTGGACAAGGACGAGGCACATGATGTGACGAGAATAGGCAAGTTATTTATCTCAGTTACTGTGTATGTGGAGATGAGAGACCCTTAAGAGCCCTTTAGAAAAGCATGCAGGTAAACACATTACTTTGCATTTAAAGTGTGTGTATCCACTGACATTCTGAGTCCCATTTCACATTTTTCACTTATCAAAGAAAGGAGTTTGAAAGTTACTTTGCCATGCTGAAGTTTTGCCCCATCTTCGGTTTTTCCTCTGAGATGTTTTGATTTCAAATCTGTGTTCAATCAATATAGGCTTCCTCCCCAGAGTGCAGTTGTATCTGGTGCTTGTAGCTTAGCTGAAAGTAGACCAGCTATGTTCCAACATCTCATTATTCAGTAGATTTGAAGAATAGTTTAATGCAGACTATATGAACTTTTGTTCATACAGACAAACTGAAAGATGTCTTTCAAAAAGAGGTGTTCGGGACAAACAAGGGCTTCTGCTTTTGTCTTGCTGAGCCACTGTGCTCAGCACTGAGAAACAGCACATGCATTTGAAAAGATCTTATAGCTCATAATTTGATCACTATGCTGTTTGAAGTGATTACTTGTACTTTGTCAAACTTTAGTCTGCAATAAAAGAAAATGGCTTTATTCCTTTGGGCTTTTCTCATTAATATGTGAAGAAACAAGGTGAGAGACAATTGCAAACACAAACACCTCTGATTCAGTTCTCTAATTTATTGATGAAATTGTTTATTACTTCTAAGCATAGGAGGCACCTATCTGAATGCTAAGAGGATCAATCACATAAATATGTAAATAATTCAAATTGACTTCAAGTTTTATACACTTTTTGGGGCCACCATTGGTCCAAAACCAGACTGAACCAGTCATTTCATTGCTATTTAAAAGATGCATTCACTTAGAGATCAATTCTCATCAGAGGCAATAGAGAAGGCAGACATTATGAGACAACAGTCTTGTTTGTGAAACAAAGGCCTTGAAGACATCTGTTCTCCAAGCTCATCTGTTTGGGACAAGTGTCATCAATTTAGGATGCAATGTTAAGTACTGTATTGTCAGGGGAGACATGGTCTGATAGGGTTGGGACAGTTACATATGGGACATGACCCCAGGGATGACCCAGATATCGTCATTTCACCATACTGAGGTTGAGACTTAGAATTGTATGTAGGAGGGGTTAAATTTCTACCACAACATGGATTAATAGCTTGTTGCTTGAATTGGATTTGGCTTAGAATGTGAGAGATTTCATGCCCAGATATGACTTATTGATTATGGATATTTTATGTCTCATCCCCACAATCTTGGCGTAGAAAGTGGTAGAAAAAACACTCTACAAAAGACCAGTTTCAATGAATCATTGTAGTCTCATCCTTACTTGTCATCGTTATTTATAAGTCAGGATAGTTTACATAGTAAAATATCCCTTTATCAAGGACGTTGGTGCTTTAATGGCATTAAGATATGCGATGAGACCAGACGATGTGATAAAGCAATCAGTGTCAGATAGAGATTAATTACTTACATTGTTCCACTTCATTAATGACGTGAACTAGTCAGCAAGTCATTGTCGCAGAGAACATCTGTTAGGAATAGCTATCTAAATTATTGAACCAAAACTATTTATTATTTACAAAGCACTCAGCTGTTTTGTTTTTCAAGAGGAACCAGATTTTGAATATTAATACAGTTTAATCTCCAACCAGTAATGGATAGAATGACACAAAAAAATCTGAGATGCTTCTTATGAATGTCAGTGCTGAGGTGAGAGCAGGTTAAAGTCATTCCACTGTATTGATTTCCCTGAGTATCTCAACATTGCAGCAGACAGAGATAAAGACCGCAAGAAAACACACACTTGAAGCTTGAAAGAAGTGGATTGTGTGCAAAAAATGGGGCCAAGGCTTTTGTTCATGTATTGATAAGAGTTAAGGTTTTGTTGAAGCCAAGCATTTCAGAGGTTACACATTTCTGCCAAGAGTCGGTATCTCATTTTTTGGGTTATTTTCAGGGCTGTTCCCAATAGAAGATGACAAATCACGTCATATCTGTATGGTCAGGGGTGAAAAACAGTGTTCCCATGCCACACAGTGAGAGAAGTTCAAAGATCATTATCACTGATCATTGTTCTGGTCTGAGAGGATGTCAGAAATGTCAGATGGTCTCATGGTGTGACTGCTGCTATGATGTGCATTTTTTCAACAGCAAATAGGAATTCACCATGAAATGATTCTCTAATTAGCATGGCACATATGTCTATGTTTGCTAAAATAAGTCACCTCAAGCTTTCTCTGCAAAATAGTCATCTGAAGTTATCCTCTGCTCCTGTGTCATCATAACCGCATCGTTTTCCTCCAACCCCCAAAATCAGATTGCTTTTGTACAGTTAAATATCACTTTTATTGCACCATAATTAGTTTAGCTTCATGATTATTTTCAGGTATTGGTTTCCCTATCCCATTTATCCCACTGCATTTGCAGACCTGCTATGTCAGCACAATTGTTTGACAGTGTCCCATTTTACTTGAAACTTGCCAACCTTATTGACCACTATTTCCATCCTGTCAGCCTTCAAAACACGTGGTGTTACAGCTCGTAACACGAAAAGACTCAATATGCTGCTATTTGGAGCTAACATTTTTTAAGGTTTATTTTAGGGATTTTTCACCTTTATTGATAGATACAGTGTAGAGAGACAGGAAGGATGGGAGAGGAGATATGCAGTTGGGGGACACAGATTGGATTTAAACCTGGGACTCTGTGAGCCATGTGGGTGGATTCTACCACATGAGTCACTGAGGCACCCCTGGAGCCTAACTTTGTTGGTGGATATGCTGTGATTATGATCAAACAAGCTCTAGTTCATAACAATGGAATCTGCGCCATGGTTTTATCATGGCACAGATTCCATACAATATACCCAAATTTATTAGATCCAAGTCACTCAGTGTGGCTGGCAGTAAACTTGAACATGAAAACTATGCCTGTAGCCTCAGTGGTTGAAATTGGCCAACGTTTTTCATCTCGGTAAAATTCAAACAGTAGTATTAATAATTTATTCACACAGGCTGTTCACATACTCCTCCCCGGGAGACGCCAAGTATCGTAAGATCACATGAGCAGGTCTCTCTGTGTTTCATGTTGGAGGTTGGGATTTCAATAGCAGCGAACAGAGACTTTTTACTGGAACCGAGAGTAAAAACTATTAGTAGGCCCCAAATTAATAGATTTTTAATAACAGCAGTCAACATTAGTCCAAAATAGAGAGATATAAAAAATACAATTCAGTATCCATAAACTCTATTTATAAAATCTATAAATCTCTACTAGAAAATTCACCTCAATATCTAAACCAGCTACTGGGTCCACAATCTACATTAAAGTACGATGCATGGTCATCATACTACATCACATAAAAGACTCTTAAAATCAAGTCTCTGCTGCATCAAATGACTAGAACTTTTTTTTTAAAACCTGAAACTTGATGCTTATAAGTCTGTTTCTGTTTTTAACGGCAGTCTAAAGGTGGTTTTAATGAGACCTGCACATATTTTACTGCAGTCTGTCACTGTTCTAATGACTTCAATTTGCTGCTGCTGTTTTGACCAGGACACTCTGCTTAAATAAAGGTAAAATTAAGGGAAAAAAGGTGTTTGTCCCTGTCTAATGCAGGGGTCTACAATCTGTGGCTCCAGGGCCACATGTGGCCCTTTAGCCCCTCCCCAGTGGCTCCCATGGCTTTGTCCAGTAATGGAAGGAATAAATCAAAATTAAAAAATTAAAAAATAGAGCAATACAATCAAAACAGAGGAAATGAGCAAAAATAAGCAAAACTATTATACACAATTAGAACAAAACTGAACAAAATAATCCACAGCATAAACAAAGTAATAAGGAAACTAAATAAAATTCACAAAAATGACTAAAATAATAAATCAACTTATTAAAAAAGAATAACAAAAGCAATGTAAGTAAAGTAAATAGCAAGAACCTAAAATGAAACAAAAGTATGCAAAATAATGAAAATATTGGACAAAATTGACAGTAATTAACTAAAATAAACACAAAAAATGTTTCAGAAAAATGAGTGACATAATAAACAACATGAACAAAAATGTACAAGAAAATAAAATAATCTAATGGACAAAATGATCCAAAGTGTCCAAAATAATAAATAAAATGAACAATAATGTACAAATTGATCCATTAACTGAACAAAAATACAACAAAGTCAAATAAAATTACAAAATAATACATAAAATGGAAAAAAATGATTGAAGTAACAATGCATTTTTAAAACATCACAGCTAAAATGTGTACCATATGACATGATGTACATAAAAAGTTCAAACATTATGTGGCTCTTGACACACATATTTTTACTTTCTGTCTAAGATTGTCTCATTAGATTGACAGATTGTTTTATGTTTTTTGTTATTTTACCCCCACAGATGTCAGGCAGACATTGTCAGTAAGAAACTGTTTGGAATGTTTTACAAGTAACATAAAGGTCCAATAAAAAACAGAAGAACTGTTGTATCTCCTCTGGAACCTTGAAACAGGTGCATCTTGTTGACCTTTGCTGGTGTCTGAACCCAATTGAGCCAGGAGAGTGAGGCCACAGTAATCTACTGTAGATTAACTTGAAGTGCTGAAGTTGATATATTTGGAAATTGTGAGTGGTGTCTATGTGCGAAGGTGTAGACTGAGAATGTTATTAAACTACTGTGGTAACAAGACACATATTTAACATTTGCCTGTTGGATTTATGCACTGTCTGCTTGCAAAAATTACAAGCCTGTAGCAATAGATGAATGATTTATGTGTTCGTGTTTAACACCAAAAAGTAATGACAGAAACAAATCTGTGTACATCTCAGCAAAGCAGTACTGAGCAGTTTGAATGAAGAACAGCTGAAGTTGTTGGAAGACAAGCCTCACAGCATTGTACAGGTCAGTCCCGTTCATATCTCACTTTCCTATAGATACTCGTTTTACATTAAATAGTCATCATACGGGAACTGACCTGCTGCTGACAGGCCTGAAACAGAAATGGGTTTTTTTTATGTTGAAAACACACAAATACAGTTGTTCCATTAATATTTCACCCGTTATAAAAGGTTGCACCAGGGGTGTCCAATCATTGCCACAAAGGGCTGAGACACTGCAGGTTTTCTTACCAACCACTCATTAAAGCCGGTGTTTTCACTCAATGCAATCAGTGGGAAGGAATTCAATGAAATCACCCGATGAAGACGCTGGTCGGAAAGAAAAAGTGCAGTGTCTCGGCCCTTTGTGGCGATGATTGGACACCCCTGGGGTACACACAGAGGTGTAACATTACTCAAGTAAAAGTATTGTGACTTTATGATTCCAATGACTCGAGTAGAAGTAGAAGTACTCATTAACATCAGTACTTGAGTAAAAGTAAAACCCATAATAAACTACCGTACTCGTGTAATTTTATAACATGGAATCTATCATACTTGTTGCGTATTTGGTCATTTCTGCTTATCTCCATGATTACTTGATAACGTTTGCGGTGATTTTGTTTTTTGCAGTTGTTGTGGGGTTTTTTTAAACCTATATTGTTGCTTGATTTGTTCATTTTTTTCCAATTGTGTTGATTATTTAGTTTTTTCTTCATTTTTGTTAATGTTTTTTGATCCATTTCTGTTTATAGCATTGCTTATTTAACTTTTTGTTCACATTTTAGATTATATTGTTCATCTTTGTGAATTTGCTTGAATATTTTTGTGTCTTTTGCTTATTTTAATCTTTTGTACTTGTCGCATTTTTTCATTTTGTTTGACCTCTTTGTACATTTGTTAATTTTCTTAGCTATTATGTTGATTTTTGCTCATGTTGTTACTTTTCTTAATTGTTGCCTTCATTTTGTTGATTGTTGTGATTTTTTTGTACACTTTTGGTCATGTTTTGCTTAGTTTCTTTATTTTGATAATTCACGTGATGATTTTGCCCAGTTTTTCATTTGTTTATTATTATGATTATTATGATTGTTGTGGATATTATGATTATTATATTAATTCTTTCATTCTTTTTACTCCTACTCATTGAGGTGGAGGAAAATGTAACTGTTGGGTTTAAAACAAAAACCCACTATTTGTAGAAGAGAACACACAGAAGTCAGTCAGTCTTGTTAATGCTCATGAGGGTTAGGGTGAGGGTTAGGGTTAGGAATGTGGAGGACACGCGGTCTGCACCGTCAGCCGTCTCTCGCTCCTCTGATGCGTCTCCCCATTCCTCCCATTTTATTGAGAACAGGAGTTCCCTGCTTACATGACATCAGCTATGAGGCGTCAACATCGGAAACATACAGTGGAAGAAGAGTTTATTTGTCAAACGTTCCTTGCGTAGATGTGGCTCAGTCAACTGTCTGCCAGGTATCAGGCGCCTACATCAATGCCACACACTTCAACACTCATGATCAGTCACATGCAGTTACACATGAAATTAATAATCAACATAGACAGACAGGCAGCATCAGTTCAGTACACTCGGCACTTTTCAATACAACACTGTGTCAGCAATTTAAGCAGTTAAATGATATAACATTTCTACAGGCAAAGAATAAAAACTAACAGTAAATGAGTACATTTTTTTCAACACAACTGTAACTGACTAAAAGCAAAATGTATTCTGCAAAGCAACTACTCTATGAAGTACATTTTATGATAAAAACTACTTAAGTACATGTGAGTTCTACCCACCTCTGCTTATACCTAAGTCGGTTCAAATAGTGATTTTTAAAAAGATCAACTAAAAACCTCTACATCCATGGCTTCATGTGAACAAAAATGTGAAAAGTATGATTCATAATATGAAGTGATTAGTAGGCATGAATTCAATTAAATGCTACCTGTCTCTAGAGTTCGGTTAAGCTCTGCTGCTTTTATTGAGACAACTCTGATAAATCCACTGTCTACAACCTGCACATCACATAGAGTATATGAAGTGACAGCAGCTGAACACAGGGGAGCATTTAGTTGTCAAATGGAAAAAACCAGTTATGAGGGGGAAATTTCCACTTTATTTTGACATTGCAGCAATGTAAAATTAAGCAACAATTCATTAAAGTTTTACTCAAGTCGTATTCTCTTGGCTCAGTTACTGCAGTAAAAAGCTCTCTTAATGCTAATGCTGAAAACATGCCAAATGACTTGCATCCAGCTCAGTCTATTTTGGCATAGATATTTAAATATGGCATGCACAATAATTGAAAGAAAAGTTTGGAGTGTAAGAAGATACTAACTGAGCACTTTATGCAAGTTTGAGTTCAAGTGAGGTGAAGTTACTTAGTTAAACTGGATTCGTGGGGAATAACAAATATGTGCCTTCACCATTTAGTCTCCAGTCATTTGTATCTGCTATATGTGAATGCTTCATTGAGGTTGAAACGAGGTTCACCCCTCACTTTGAATCCAATTAGCACTTTTGGGTTTGTCTACGTGTGTGTGTGTGTGTGTGTGCGTGTTCCTGTCTGTTTAAACCCTTGAATCCACCAGTCTAATGCTTTTTTAAAGCTCCTTTTCAGTGTCATTACCTTCAAATATAGACCATAATTTAGAAAGGAAACAGGATTTACTTCAAGCGGCTTATTTTTCTCATCACCACTGAAAGCTGTGAACTCAGTAGCTATTTAGTACAGTGAGACCAGAGGTCAAATACATAGAATGATGCATAAGGTCTGCTAATGTATGGCCCCAAACCTGCTGAGCAATATAAAATTAGGAAAAGTAAATGAATTTCCCCTGACATGTTGGAAAACATTATAACAGAAGTGATTATTCCTTTTCAAGTATAAGTAGATAGACTTGTTTCTTCACTTCACAGACATTATGCTATATATATTTATTAACCTTCGCGGAGATGAACATGTTCAGAAAATGTAGGAAAGACAGTAAATATTTACCATGTAGATTGTGGTTGCATCATGATTTAGCATGTACTGTATCTCTTTAAAGGGGCATGCTAAATATAGTGAAATATGGTTTCATATATTTTTCTAATGTTAAAATACATCTGTGGGCTCTAAAAATGAACTTAAAGTATCAAACATTTCCATCAAAGGAGAAAAAAACTGTTGATTTCTGGGTATTTGTGATGTCACAAGTATACAATCACTGTCTATAGTCAGCCCGTCAGGACTCTCCAAATCCACCAGAACCACCAAAATCCCCCCGACATCCTGGGATAATGTGCCAGGGAATCTGCATGATGGAATCCATGGCACAGACAGGAAACAGGAATGGTCAACAGGAGAACACTTCACGTTAAGCAGCAACTACTGAAAAAGCCTGCATGAAAAGGGGCTAAAAAACAGGTATGTGGGCACGGTAAAATTAAAGGTGTAGTCTGCAATGTTCGGAAACTAGTAGTAGTAGCCAATTGTTTGTGGCGCACCGATATACAGTAAGTGATAAAACAGGCAACCTACCAGTCAACATGGCTGACACCCTTAAGATCAGCGGTCGGGAACCTTTTTGGCTCAGAGAGCCATGACAGCCACATATTTTTAAATGTATTTCCGTGAGAGCCATATAATA
>JAQQAE010019603.1:0-10887 GCA_029823295.1 Pseudamia nigra | reverse complement strand
GAACAGATTTTTTTTGGAGGGGGGGGGATTTTTGCTTTTGCATTTCATCTCTCAAGGCAATGCATTTGTTCTCTCCGCTCTGTTCTCCCGTTTCGGAGGAGGAGACGAGAGAGAAACTGTACTTTGTGCGCTTTCGAGGTCAGCAAATGCCTTCAGATAATGATATTCACTCTTTACCTGCGTGTGTGGGGAAGCCAGCCATCAGTGTGAATAGCTGAGGACCCCAAAGTACACTGTGGATAGTGCTGGAATAAACAGTATGGATGGGCTTCTGAGTGTAGGTGTTTGTAGTTATGTCTGTGAATACCCACCTTTGTGCCTGCTTCTTTGTATAAATTTGCCTACAAACACATTCCGCTTCAGGGTACGCACCAATTTAAAATTAAGTTTCTATTTTGCTTACTGGTGGCAAGCTCTCTTCGTTTCCCTTTAAGATAATGACAAAGTGCCTTGAGAATCTCCCCTGCCATTTGTTAAATGAGCCTAAGGAAGGCAAGCCAAGGCGAGGAAATCCCTTTTGACTGAAAGATACAGGCACTTGAATCATTGCCATGATAACTTTCCTTTGGTTCACAATATGCTGGCTACTGGAGCTCGTGTCTTTATAATGAACCTCATGGGCTTTGGAGAAGACACTGTGAGCTGCCTTAGCTGTGTGCGGTAGCCCTTTCCCATAGCCTCTGGCAACCTAGCACGCTAATGATGCTGTACTGGTTCAAAGTGTTCCACTGAGCACACTCCTGTGAGCACACAAACGACGTGGAGAGTATATGTGTGAGTTACATGTGCGCTTGTGTGATCCAACCCTCAACACAAGTATATTGTATTTTTAAAGCACACGGTGGATTAGGATCTAATTAATGTAATTCCACTTTGAAGGCTACTGAAATAGCTGAGCGCTATTTGAAGAGAGAGGCTGACTGAGGTACAAATAAGGATGTTCAGATGCCGTGCTGTCCCATGGCACAAACTTATAAATGTAATTGTTGCAGGAGTCATTACAGCCTGAAATAATTGCAGAATTTGTGTCATCCAAGAGGGACTGCTCTCGTCTACTATGCCCCTGTGCTACACAAGAATAACATATGGTACAAACCCATTTACTAAAACGCATTGTTAGCATTTCTCTATTTTTTCACTAATTTTCTTTGAGTAACTCTATGCATGCAAAATCCGCTGCAAAGGAAATACTGTAATCACACTCCTGGAAGAGGCTGATAAAACAGCAAAAATACATCACTGTAGCTGATCAGACAAAAATAAATGAGTGAAATCTCTGTGAATGTTGGTGAATCACTCAGTACTTTTTGAACACATCTCCTTTTTCTGTACTATTTTCAACATTGTCCTTTAAGACAGTGAAAGAACACGCAGAATTATGTAGTAAAGAAAGACATTTTTGTCCAGAGTTGCCACATTTAGCTCTGATGACAAATTTATATTCTCTCAGACACACGAGCTAGTCACCTGAAATGGTTTTGAATTCACAGGTAAATGAATTTGTGCCATTTCTTCTCGTCTTAATGTGCTTTAGACCCTCTGTTATCTTGTCAGTTTCAATTTCCAATGTCTCAGGACTGATACTGACTATATTTGGTATGATACATGACAAAAATTAAAGCCATACACACCACAGGCTCTTTGTTATTTTTATGACTATGTAAATGTATGTATGAGTTGTCCTTGTATTGTAATTGGTTGGCTTTTACTGTCCAGTTCTACATGCCCTCGAATTACCCCGAGGGGAGACTTGAATTGAATTAAATAGAATTGAACTGAATTGAATATGTTGATGTCACCTGCATTAAACTGAACAGAACTGAACTGACTGGAATGAAATGAAACTGAATTGAAATGACCTGAACTCACTGGAAATTGAACTGAAATGAGTGCTTTGGTCAGTCCAATTCAAATTAGCAGACTGTGACGAGTTGTGAGCCTCGTGATGCTGCGGTTGCTGTTTATTGACTGAAATGCAGAAGAACACTTTAAAGTGCATATGATGTGAATTTTACATAACCAACAAAGGCCACCAAATGCAAACACATACATATTAAAAACAATATTACATGTAAAAAGCATCCCCCGATCACAAACAGAACTGTTACAGCTGAGGAAAAAAGACGTTTGTGGATTTCGCTGAGAATCTGCCGCAAAGGCCAGAGCCATATTGATGACATCACAAACAGAACACTGTGCCTGTCAGCAGCCATATTCTGGGTATTAAACCATACTGATTCAAGCCGTGTTTGGATGAGACACCACTGTGACAGTGACTCTGACAACCCCGACCACATGTCCATTGATGAGAATGATGGTCAAAACTCTCAAGGGCATGGGCAACACAGACTGGTAAATAGTTTTAGATCCATGACTGTATAGTAATTTACATTGAGTAATTATGAACATGTATCCAGTGGTGTGATAACAATGATTTTTTGTTTCCCTTCCCTTGGTTACCCCCGTATCCCAGAGTTAGGTCTAATTTTACTCATGGCCCCTGCTTTCTAATCAATTAATAATACCACGCATCCTACAGTATACACCTCCGTAATTGTCAGAATCTCAGCTAAAAACATCTAAACCAGTTTCAGATCAACAAACCACAGCCCACACAACAAGCCATTATATTTAAAAGATAACTCTGCCAAATCTTTGCTTTGTCTTATGCTGTGCTTCATAAATCAAACATAAATCTATATTGTAACACACTCAATGAAAGCTCACACTGAGCTTAATCCAGTGCTATATAACTTATGTATATGACTTAGTGTATAACTTTCAAAACCGCACAGCAAACAGACAAACAATATTGAAAAATCACAGCAACAAAACTGAACACTGATAACGAAGTTTGTCTTACAGTACCTTTGATGTTTCTCATCAAAAGTTGATCCAATGTGAATAAAACTCCATATTTTGGTAAATCCATTTGATATATTTCCAACAACTATAAAATCACTCAACATTCGCGTCTGTTTGGGTCATAACACCATGATGAATGTGATCAGACCTCATACATAACAGGTGGTTTTTGTTGGTGAAGTGAGCCCTGCACAGCAGCGAATGGTCCATTTCTTCAAAAGACCGGTGTCCGTAAGAAACCTAAATAAACAACAACTGTCCTTGTTAGTGTTCGAACAATAGTCAGCCACACAATGATCAGGCATGACTGGCAATCCCACCAATTCCAGTCGACATTTGGACACCGACAAACAAAACACAACAGAAATAGCTGGCAGCTGACAGAGACAGTCTGTTGGTGATGTCATATCTGGTTGACCTAGTTTTACGGAAGTTATCGCATTTTTCCTGGTGCGCGATTCAAAATCAATAAATTACTGTTTTTTGAGTTGGTATTTGATCAGTCGTCATAACTGGTTCAAAGGCTTTTGATGTGATGTAAACAATGACAAGAATATATATTTTTCATGTCATATGCACTTTAAAGCTAGCTGCATTTCAGTCAGTTATGATTGCCATTATCTTTACAACTTCCTTCAAAACACTTCTATATTTCTAGTCTATGCCCTTTTTCTGAAGTTTTCTAATATCTTTATTACATATTTTATATATCAAATATATCAAAAAGGTACACAAATACCAGGGAAAAAAAAAAAAAAAGACAAATCAATCCCTTACCAGCCTCCCTGCCCCACTGCCACATTATTAAAGAATGCACATGAACACAGTCCATTCAAAGAAGATGGTGTCTGTGTACAGTATAAGTGGACATAGTTAAAGACATGAGGTTACAGAAGAATAAAATTAAATATCATAATACAAAACTAAAAGAAAACAAAAAACCTTTCCTGTGGGTTTTGTGAGTGTACTGCATGGAAACTTCACCAACTTGAGCCATTAGATCCAGACTGTTACACCACATTTACTCTCATCTGGCATCGGTGCCACGTACAACGGATGGGTGTTTCCCCTGACATTATAAGGCATAGGGGCAGCACCCAACTGTCCTCATGCCTCAACTGTCCCTATGCCTTATAATGTCAGACGAAGCCCTGACTCAAACGATAAATCAGTAAATCTCAGATCCCCCTTTTAGTTTGCTGTTACAACCAGGCTTCGTGGCTTAATTGTCTACGATCAGCCTTTGACCGGCCATCATTCCACTTTGCTAACGGTGAACGTTGACACCTATTATACACGTATTCACAGAATCCTCTCTGCATGAATTACCATCTTATTGTGTGGGCTCCAATTACAACCCCTAATGAGAGATGGTGCACATTAAGATCATAATTAATAATTTCCTTATTATCAATAAGCAGTAATTAGGATGTTATCGGGGGAAAACGGTTAAGTTAATGGGCTGGTGGTTGTAGAATGCAGCTGTGGTGAATAAAGAATTTTTAAGAGGTTTATAAATGATGATAAAGAGCCAGTCCATGAAGTCGGTGGATTCAACTCAAAAGTTAGAAAACAATTACGACTTCACAAATAAAAACACATCGTATTAAACTGAAAGAAATGTAGCAAAATAGCTCCATTTTAATCCAATTTCAATATCTCAGAGGGAGAAAGAAATCCACGAATCACACAAAACAAAGTCCTTTAAACATGTTTAGGACTAAAGCATGTGCTTTGTTCTGGTTTAATTAGCAGTTCTTTTGATCATTTTAGACTGGGGTTTGGCGACTTCTACAATCTAGAGCCATTTTTAGACAAAAAGAAAAATACACATGTCAAGGGACACCAAAACATTCAGTTATTCATTATGATTTTTTTTCATTAACTTTATTGTATTCATTATGTTGATCATAGTTATATTTTTCTCATTTAATGGATAATTTTCTTTTATTTCAGTTATTTTTTGTTCATCTTTGTTATCAGTTTCTTCATTGTGTTTCTGTGATTATTTTCTTTCATTATTGTTCACTTTGTGGAATATTTCGTTCATTACATTACTGATTTTTGTTCAGTTTGGTTTTTCACTTACTGTACCTCCTTGACTATTATGTTCATTTTTCTTTCATTTTCATCAACTTGCATTTGTCATTTTTGTTTCCTTACTATTTTGTTCCCCTCCTTGAATCACTACCTTGTTGTGGTGGAGGGGTTTGCATGCCTGAGTGAACCTCGGGGGTATGCTTTCGGGGCAATTCCCCCCTGGTAGGGTCTGCCAATGCAAAATGATCCTAGGTGACAGGTCAGAGTAAGAGTGATTCAGAAGACCCTTATGACTATGTCTTCCTGTGGGCCCCCCACCTGCAGGACGGGTTGTAAGGGTCCAGTGCTGTGTGGTTTGGGTGGCAGCTGAAGGCAGGGGCCCAGCTGGTCCAATTCCTGGTTGCCAAAACTAGCTCCAACTGGGAGGAGGCCCTGGGGCAGACCCAGGACACAGTGGAGAGACTATGTCTCTTGGCTGGCCTGGGAACGCCTGGGTGACCCCCAGAGGAGCTGGAGGAAGTGACTGGGGAGGGGGGGGTCTGGGCTTCTCTGCTTAGGCCGCTGCCCCCCTGAGCCTGAGCAGGATAAGCGGAAGATGATGAATGAATACTATTTAGTTCATGTTGCAGATTCTTTTGTTCTGTTTTGACCACATCTTGTTTATTATTTTGCTACTTTTTGCTCATTTTCTTGGTATTGGTGATTTACTTGATTATATTTTGTGCATTTTTTCATTTTGTTTTCATTTTGTGTTCATTATAGTTCATTCTTTCCATTTTGTTGTTAATTCAGTACTTACTGTATTTTGTTCATTTTGATTCATTCGAATATGCTACGGCCAGACTCCTGACCTAAGATAAATACCACATACAACTGAGGCACTTGAATCTAAACCTGCAGTACATGATGCACACTAAAAACAGATTTTAGCATTACTTGTTGCTTTGTCATGCTGCATCGCCGCACAAGGACGTCCTTAAACCTGTGCAAAATGAAGTCTGATTCAACACCGGTGGCCAAGAACCAATAAATCCCATCAACTCCTATCACCACTGATTTCTAAATTCCATTCAAGTTCAAACTGACTCAATGGATATGAAGTAGAAGGAAACTGGTGCATCATTAAGAGTATTACAAATACCTGTAGGCACCGGACCGTCTCACATTTAGTTCTTTAAAGACCTTTTCAAAGAACATCTCCACAAAAATTCTCTTTGAAAACCTAAACAGAGCAAATTGTCACACAGCCTTAGCTGAACCAAAGCACTTTTGAAGATATAAAGAGTAAATAAAGACTACACTGTTTAAATAAAATCTGGGTGAGTAAATGAAACTTTGATGTATGGCCCAGGACCTTCATAACATGTTTCACCCACTCTGAACTGAATTTAAACTTGCAGTCAAATGTTTGGAAGCACAGCATGTTTTATATTTTACACTGTCTAAAGTAGGCACATATAACTTGGATGATAACTTGGTAAACTTATAGCATTCCTTTTTAAAAGTACTTTAGACTGTCTTCTGCAGAGGAAGGATGGGTACAGTCAATAACACTGGAACTTTTGCTACAACTACTGTACAAATCCATATTATGGTAGGAAACACTCATTACGTACAGAGAAGAGAGTCCACCATTACTTTAAGAAGGTCAATCAATCTAAAAAATCTCAAGAAATCCCCATGTTTCCCAAAGTTCAGGCGTCAACACCATCGAATGCTGTGATGAAACCCTCTCACATGAGGACCCTCCCATGAAAGGAATTCAAAGAGCTACCTGCGCTGCAGAGGAGAAGAGTATTAGAATCACCAGACAATGTACAACACCTCAGATAGATTCCGAAGGCTTCGGGGACTCTACTTTGGGAAACACAGAGTTCTTGAGATTTTTCGGACTGACTGTTGTCTTAAAATAATGATGGACTGTCTTTAGTCTTGACCTGACATAGCTTTGATTGACATGAAGAATACAAGACAGAAGTCAATGTAGGTCCTATGACAGTGGAAATTGACAACATTAGCCGTGTGATGCAGTTAAGTAGCAAAATCTTTAGTAGAAGGTGGTTCTAATGAGGCAAGGGATCATGTACCATTTTTTCTCTCTTGGTATTTCAGAGCTTCTCCAACCTTTTTACCCAACCCTAAACACAGTGTCTTTATGCCAAACCTTTTCTAAATGTTTTTGGACAAACTTCATGAAAAATAATGTCTACCCCACAAATGGTTTCATGGACTGCAGTCGTGGACTAGTTGTAGTAGCGCTAATAAGGCTACTGACTCTACTGTATATCCACCCATCCTCTGCAGAAAACAAATGATGGTCTAAAGCACATTGAGAAGACAAGAAATGGCACAAATCAATATCAGTTCCCATAATGCACACAAACTGTGCCGGATGACCACCAACTGCATAGACCTCTGGCATCAACAAGGTATTTTCATCCAGAGAACTGTTGCTCACTGGATAGTTTTGTTTTTTTTCAGACTATTCTCTACAAACCCTCGAGATGGCTATGTGTGTAAATCGTAGCAGTTTGTAAAAATCAGCTTAGTTCTTCATTCCTGGGGTTAAACTTGAGTGCGTCGTCTCGACTGTATCTACATGGATAAATGCATTGAACTGCTGCCATGTGATTTGACCATTATTTATTTACATTAACAAGTGGTATTTGCAAGTGTGTAAAGCTGTCATCAAAGCTAAATGTGTCTACTTTTGACAATCTACAGTAAAATATAAAACTTATTCTGTTGTTGAACACTTTTTTGTTTACAGATCTTTACATAATTCCATACATTTTTTTTCACAGTTTGAGGTCTTCAGGATTAATGGATGTTGAAAACAAGAATAAGGAAAAAAAACACTGAAGGAGAAAGTTTTGACTGGTTATGAAGGCTGCTCTGCATGGAGTTCAGGTAAATCTCCTCCTAATCTGATGACATTCACAGCAGATTCCATACATTGTATATGAACCAGAGTCTGTAATGATAATACCGCGGCTTGTTTCCAGCCACCTGCACTCTCACAGTTGGTATCTAACCTTTTCATCTGGTGTGAAAGAGACAGCGGTGGAACAGTGGAATTATCCCGACCTCTAAGGTCTGGGGTATACACTTAAGAACTTCTGCTGACGCACTCCTCAGCTAAAGGTCTTCATACCACGTCCCCTAGCCCCCTCCGCTGCCAGCAGTTTCAGTTTCCTTAATGTCAAGCCACTTTTGTGCATTCAGCAGCAGCCTGTTCCTCAGAGGAAAAGGTTAACATGCTGTGTTTTGAGAGTTTTGGGCAGGATGCCTCCCTTACTTCCACCACAATCGCGTCCCGTGGGGCGAGGCCACAGCTGAAACTCGCTGACAAGGCCACTTTGCCAGTAGGTCACTGTGTAAATGTGAACCAATTAATTTTAGATGTAAGCAAACAACTCTAGTGATCTTGATTTTAGACAGTGGTGGCTCTCGGTGAGTGTCACGCTGTGTGTGGATGTGTCAGGGCAAAACTGCACGGTGCAAAATGTTGCAGAGCTCAGTGGCCTCAGGGCTGTGGATTCCCAAAGGCAGATCCCCGGGGTGACAGTTTGTGACTAACAAGTGGAGCTGCTGTTTGTGCTGCAACATCAATGTGAAGTCTATGGACTGTTAAGCAATGATTGCAACTGATAATGATGGGAATTTGTCTCCGACAGAAGGCCAGATAGAAGGTGTCATTTCAATACTGGGGAGACATTTCTGAACTATTTTCTTTGCTTTGGTGAATTACTGTATTTAAGTATGGGATAAATTTAGCAAAATAATCAACAAAAAGCAAAAAATCATCAAAAATATTAACAAAGTTAGCAGCAAAAGGAGTGAAAATGAAAAGCAATATCAAGAAAATTGGTAAAATAAGCAACAGAACTGACAAAAATGACCAAAGCACTCAAGAAAATGAACAAAATAGACCAGAAAATAATTGACACAAACATCGTAATGAACAAAATAATCAGGAAGATGAACAAAAAGAGCAAAATCATCAAGAAAATTAGCTAAATTAATGAAAAGCAACTGACCTAAGCAATAAAATGAACAAACTTTAGCAACATAATGAGGAAATTTAAGAAAATAAACACCAAAATGACCAAAGCATTCAAGAAAATGAACAAAATAGACCAGAAAATAATTAACACAAGCATAAAAATGAACAAAAATGAGCAAAATAATCATGAAAATGAGCAAAAAGAGCAAAATCGTCAAGAAAATTAGAAAACTCTGCAAAAAAGAAAAGACAAAATGGGCAAACTTTAGCAACATAATGAGGAAATGTCAGAAAATAAACAACAAAATGACCAAAAATGACTAAACCACTCAAGAAAATGAACAAAAATAACCAAGAAAATAATCAACATAATGATAAGCAACAAAATGAACACTGAGAAGACTCATCAAGTAAGAAGGAACAAAAATGAACAAAATACCCGAGAAAATAAAAAAAAAACCAAAAACCACTGACATAAGCAACAAAATGAACAACATTTATCAAAATCATGATTGAAATGAACAAACTCAGCAACAGAAGGGACCAAGTTACTAAAAAAGGAAGTAAAAAATGAGCAAAAATGTACCTTTAAATAATCGACATGAGCAACAGAATCAGAAATGAGCACAATGATCGAGAAATTCAGCAACAGGAAACACAAAAATGACCCAAATATTTCCTAAAATGAAGGAAAATAAAGCATTAAATAATCAACAGAACAAAAAACAAATGTAAAATAATATTGAAAAGAAAAACAAGCGATAAATGAAGAAACCTTCAACATAAAGACAAGGGGATAGAAATGATCAGACTAAACAAAAAATGAGCAAATATGTGGAAAAAAGAGATGAATCTATATCTCATGATGTTCTTGCATATTCTACTCAAACTGTAACGATGTTCACAGTATTAAATCAAAACGAACATAATTTACAAAAATGAACAGAGTGATCCAAAACAGGGAGAAATAACAATAGAAATAGACAATATAATGGTGAAAATGAGCAAAATAATGAACTAAACTGTCTACATTAATGTTTTAAAGCCACTAAAGGACTAATCATAAAGACCTTGTAGCGGCAGACAAACTTCGCATTGATTGAAAATGAATAAATAAAGAAATGACAATAGCGGTGGTTGTGATATTGCTTCGTGTTTTCTACAAAGGCTCATTCCCAGAGGATGATTTGAAATTTCATGGCCAAAGATACTTGGCGACATTCAGAGAAATCTCGTCACTTTTTTTCTAATCTTTTCAACGATACAAGCATAAATACAGTTGGAGAGAGAGTCTAATCAGGAGCAGCGCCGAGGATTTACACAAGCTGATTTACCAAAGCCCGACATGCCACAAACAAGTAAAAGCGTGAACAGTGAATTTGTTCCAGTGTACTGGAGGAAAGCACACACATGAATAATTCATTGTTTCTTTCGTTAGATTTTAACAGCAGATGATCCCACGTCTTCCTCCTTTGTGAAAAGTTATGGTTTTTGAAAACTCTGTTCTGTCTTTCAAAGCTTTGTGCCCGAGAAGGAAATCAGATTTCTGTGCTATTGTGTTCTGTGCTTTCACGTCCTAAAGGCACACTACTGTTATGTGGATTTTACAATGTCCTTATACTCTGTGTCATATGATTCCAGTTTTATTTGAATATTTTACCTTTTTGCACTGCTTATCATTTTGAATCCCATCTCATAATCATATGTTTGGCTTCATAAATCAGTGTACAGTGTGTATCTGTCAGTGTTTTCATATATTTGTCACAAACCAATTTTAATATCCAACATACAGATGTGGATAAAATTGTTGGTACCCCTCCGTAAATGACGGAAAAACCCACAATGGTCACAGAAATAACTTGAATCTGACAAAAGTAATCTTCTTCTTCTTTTCCTTTTGGCTGTTCCCTTCAGGCGTCGCCACAGCGAATCATCTGCCTCCATCTCACCCTATCCTCTGCATCTTCTTCTCTCAC
>JAQQAE010019602.1:0-10887 GCA_029823295.1 Pseudamia nigra | reverse complement strand
AGGAGTAGGCAGAGGCAAACCTCTTTGGATTCGCTATTTTAGCAAAAGATCATTGCCTACTGAAAGTGATGATGCTGCTGCTGATGAAAGTGTGAAACAGGCCAAAACCAGTGAATAAAAATCACAAAAGAAAAAAAATTCTGAATTGTATGGGAGTTTTGTTGTTTCTCGGAACAATTAATTGGTTTTGCATGTTCTTATGGGAAAACCGGTCCTGAGTCATGAGTGTTCCACTTTATGAGCCTGATCCCGGAACGGATTAATCTCGTAACCCGGGGTTCCCCTGTAATTGATAAAAATTAACAAAATTGCAGAAAATATTTGTCTTCAAAGCCAGTCTTGAATCCTTCGTTGCAGTACTAACCCTACCAAAATCAGAAAGGACAGAGAATAAATTGCAAAGTGCTCATTTCTGCCTTTGTGCTTGACAGGCCGCTCATTTCCGAGTCCACCACGAGGCCGAGAACGACCCCATCACAGGCCTGAAACAGAAGACCCTGTATGGCAAACCCAACTGGGACAACGAGTTCTCCAACATCTCAGCCTCACACCCGGGGTGAGTCAGTGTTATTGCATCGAACCGTTGATACGCGCAATTTATCAATGGATCTCATCGAGGCCACTGATACCAGAACTAACCACCATCTCTACTGTCTGTTCTATAATGGTCCTATTGAATAGATTTTTTTTTCTTCTTTCCAGGACCAAAGTGGGAGTGTTCCTGTGCGGCCCCCCTCTGCTGGGAACAGCTCTGGAGAGGCAGTGCTTGTCCCACTCCGAAGCCGATGTCCAGTTCATCTTCAACAAGGAAAACTTCTAAAACTAACCGATCAGCAGCAGCGTCACCAGAAAGTCTCAGACTCAGAATATTTACAACAGCGTCAACCAACGTCGGGGACGTCAAACCTTGTTCACTGGGTCATTTGTTCACTGCGGTTTTTTGCATAGTCTGGCTAGGGGAGCGACAAATACACCGGAGCGACAAAAATATTAATTATTTCGAGTATTGGTTGTTAGTCACACTGACAGCCTCTAGACGTCGCTCTAGGCTTGTGTACCTTCATCTGCCGCATCTGTATTACTGACAATTTAAAATGTAAACATTGCCGGTAACAACCACACCTGCCATCAGTTTAACACCGAACGTGTCAGCGCTGTCACTTACCCGGTGAGACAGGGAGGCGAGTCACGAGCTCTCACTTGTGGCGTCAAGCGCACAGCCACCTGACCACGCACTTGACGCACGTTCCCCGAACAAATGCGACCTGTTCTCCAGAGCGACTGATGCACATTTTTTTCTTCTTCGTTATGCATTTTTTGGCTTGTGTGACTAACATTCCGGAGCAACATATCACCTGGAAAATACGGTATTTTGTTCATTATTTTGATAATGTTGCTGGTTATTTGGACATTCGTTGTTCATTTTTGTTGGTCCACTTTATTATTTTGTCCAGTACGGTTCATTTTCTTGACTGCTGTGTTTACATTGCTGCTCGTTTTGTTAATTTTATTGCCTGAGCTGTTCATTTTTGGGGGCATTTTGCTGCTTATTGTTCATTTTTCTGGATTATTTTGTGTAATGTTATCAGTATAACATGGTTGATAGGTTGATACTGGTTTCATGATCATGTCAACATGTTATATTAAAAAATGGCTGAACCAATTCATTTGAAACTCATCATTTTTTATTGATGACATAAAAAAACGGTGATTGCCTTCTTCAGATGACACCTTCCAAACAAACCCTAACCTCTAATTTTGGTCATTTTTGCTCATGTTCTTTATTATTTTGGTTATTTTTGTGAATTTCATGTTCATTTTTATTTTGCTGCATACTTAATTTAGCTGTTTAATTCATTCATTTTTTTGCTCATGTTCTTCATTTGTTCTTTCTCTTGATGTTACTGTTCATTTTCTTCATTATATTCTTAATTTCTTTATTTTATTAACTATACTGTTCTAACTACTAACTAACTAACTAACTACTGTTCATTATTTTGTTCATTTTTGTTCTTTCCCAACACTGAATTTCCTGATATTTTACATGTAAATAAAACACCTTCTTTCAGGAACAACGACTGAGTCCATGCGTTGAAATTTCCCTTCAGTCTTGAATCAATCAGATGATCTTTGAATCTTTCTCAATGCAGACGTTTTGCAAAGCGGCTGCTCTCGCTCAAACGTGATGAAACAACCTTTGCCACATCGCCTTGTTCTTCTTTTTATTTTTCTTAAATTACATCAATGAGACAAACGGCGTCTTACAAAACCACGCTTCCTCGTTTTTAAATGTCACTGAAAAGGTTCACAGATCAAGACTAAAAATAAAAAGGTGTGGGATCAAAACGCAAAAAAACCCCTTAGAAACCGATGTAATATTTATGTTTTTACTGTTACTGAATCCATGTATCAAGGGCATTTATTTCTGTTTTAATATAAACTGAAAAAAATAAATAATAAAAAGCAATATTATCCTAAAATGAATATATGAAGAAATATGATCTTGGGACAAAATGAACAAGAAACACATACTATGTCAACAGAATGACAAAATGGAACTAAATAATCAGCACAACAAATACAAAAATAAACTACACAAACAAAATAAACAAAAAAATGAACAAAACAGACAAACAAAAAAATCACCAAAATAAATGAAAAAAGTTAAGAAAATAAACAAAATAAGCAAGAAAATGATCACAAAAACAATATTCAACACATCATAAAAAAATCAAAATCTTAAAAATCAGCAAAATAAACTAACTACTGTATGAGCAAAACTATTTATATATATGTTCTTTATTACTGTGTGGATGCTTGTTAATTTTCAGGTTCATTGGGGAGTTTTTAAGTTTTTTCTTAATATCTGAAAACTAAATTATAAACAAAATGCAGTAAAAATGAAAAATAAGTGACTACAAATGAATAATTTTACAAACAATGCGATAATATTTCATACAGTGGACTAGAGTTATTTTTGTTTTATATTTAGATTTTCTGTGTATTTGTGTTCCTCAGACTAAGTGCATTTTCTTATTTTCATTGGTTAATAAACATTTAAGGACATTATGTTGCATTTTTCATCACATTCCAGACCAACAAACACAGACACTCAATGGCCACTTTATTAGGTACACCTGTTCAATTGCTTGTGAACACGGGACGGGACGGGACGGGACGTTGGCATCATGGACATGCACACACATAAATCTGCATGTGTGATGTCATCATGTCAATATGGACCAAAACCTCCAAGAATTAAGGCAGATCTGAAGGTCAAAGGTCCCAACCAGGCACTAGCAAGGTGTATAATAAAGTGGCCATAGAGTATATACTTACAGATCACTTTAATACTTTTCAGTGTTACTTTAATCCTTGATGTTCTATGTGCATTTCTGTGACCAAATGTATTGGTTAGTCAACTTTTACACACATTTTTGTCATGTTTTTCCATCAAATTTTACATTTAATGCAGGGATTATATTTAATACACGATTATTTGCCTCTAAAAACATGTATTTTCGAACCAGAAAAATTATTTACTCCCACAAGACTAGTGATGCTGCTGCTTTGGTGAAACGGTAAATTTCTTTGTGCGCTCCTGAATTATTTTTTGTTGAGGAGCACATGTAAGACTGAGGAAACATGTCGACGTCCAGCACCACGACGACGCATAAGCACCGAAAGTGAATGTATTTAGAAAGAATCAATAGGTGACATGGCCCTGACACTGGAGTTTTTCTGCACAAAGCGGATCAATTCTAAACCTTTCAGTTGAGTTTTTTTCTTTTTAAATAAATGAAAAAGTCTATTTTTCCTTGAACATAGTGAATGTTTATTACTCTTCCTGACTTAAGGTTCATGGAACATTTTAGATTTAATTATCTGTGGTTTATTTCCTCAGATATTGTGTTTCCATCTTCTTCAATTCCTGTTCAGTTTATTACATTTTAAACACATTTGTTCAATCTTCCAATTACTTTTTGTTCATTTTTTGTTGAAATTCTTACTTACTTTCCTTGATCTTTTGATTTTTATGAAGATTGTTTCTCAGCTTTTTTTTTTTTTTTTACACCTGTCCATTTTGTCCCTTTTTTGTCAGCCCTTTTCATTTTTAAAATTTTGGTTCAATGTCTTAATTGTTTGTGAGTATTGCCTCATTTTGTGTGCAATTTTTAAAATTTTAATTCTTTATTTTTCTTCGTTTGATGTTAATGAAATCACTTCAATCGTGATTCTTATCCATTGGAATATTTTTTGCATTTGAGGAACAAACCACAGTTACAAGCTATGTGTGGATTTAATTACAGGAAAAACACACAATTACATTTTACACCCTATAAACAATAAACGAGTGTAAACTTGTTCACTAGAAGAACGTATAACATTTTAGCTGTGGTTTCGGTCGTGCTACACACACTTCAGGTGACGAAATCAGTGGATCAGGAACATTAAATAAATAATGTTGCATCTCCCTCAGAAATAAAAACATAAAGCTGTTTGTTCGCCATCGTCTCCTCATGTTTATTTTCTTGCAGCAAACTGCGTTGTTTACAAAACCCTTGATTCTTTTGACGTGAAAACAAACGACAGAATAATTCATGGTCAGGTCCCAGTGGCTGATAAATAAATCTGGTTTTAAGTGTTAAAGAACATGTGAGAAATACAGAGGAATCATGACTGTACATGCATCTGTAATAAAAAAAAAAAAAAAAAAAAAAACCAGAACAGCTGGTTGGTTGGTGCTGTGCGGATGCAGATGTGGCACGTCGCAGCCCCCTGCTGGTCACCGGAGACACTGCACGTGGGCGTTTCCGAGTGTTTCAGGCCAGCGCCACGGCGAACACACTGACCACGCAGTACATGGTGCGGTTCTCCCATCGAACCGTGCAGCTTCCTGTAAATGAAAACACACACACACAGGTAACGATCGACGGGTTTATAGCTTATTGTACAGCCCCTCCCCCCACCCCCCCGGTTTGTCTCTCACCGTCCATGGCCGTGTCCCAGTAGCAGGAGTTCGCTGTATGAAGACCTGCTCCCGTTTTCTGCATCACGGCACACGTCACTGTCCGGTAAATAAAATAAAAATCACCGTTAGCTGTGTCACGTCGTTATTCAGCGTAGAGAGGCATTATTTCAGACACGTCGTCAGGCTGAGACTGAAAATGTGTTGTGAAGGTTTTTTTTTTTTGTTTTTCTTCTGTTCATTTTGCAGATTAATGTCAATATTTTCCTGTTTGTTCATTTCATTCACTTGATGATTTCACAGTTTCTTGTTACTTCTGTGGATCATTCGGTTCAATTGTGGGCTTTTTGGTTAATTTTCATGCTTCCATTAGCATCCTTGGGTCATTTTTACCTCCATTTGTCATTTGGGTCATTTTTTTATTCATGCTGTTGATCATTTTGGTAAAATCAAATTAATTTTGGGTCATTTTTGTTCATTTTAGTTGTAATTTGTCATTTTACATCTTGCTAATTTTCTGCTTTGTGTGATTTTTGTAAATAAAGCTTTTTTTAAAATTTTTCATCTAAAAGTAGAAACAGGTTCCCAGGAACAGGTTTTTTTTTTCCATTTTTGTGATAATTTCAGTCTTTTTCCATCATATTCATTTCATTCTGGTGATGATTTTGGCAGTAATTTGTATTTCCAGGTCACTTTCTCCTGTGTGTTTGTCAGCTGTTGATTTTAGTGACAACTGGATGAATATCTTATATTTTAACTTTCATGTTCATTTTGTTGATTTTACTGGACTGTTTTTGCTCATTTGTCACATATTATTTCCTTTCTCCCTGGTTTCACCCTTTAATGCATGAATTATTAAAAAACTGGGCTCATCTTATGGTACTTCTAAATAATCTTTAAAACAATGTCACATATTTAAAGCAAGGTAGTGGTTAAATGTTGTCCATCAGAGCAGGGCGCTTTCGTAAAACACAATCAGAGTTATGCTTTAACGACTATTTGATAATGCATTAAAAATATGACTCAACCACACCAGTTTCAAACTTTTTCCTTTTTTTTGCATTTTTGTTTTTTTTTTAAGCATTTTTTTAAAACAGTTTTATTTATTTTTGTTCACGTTTCTTCTTTTTGCATCTAATTTGGTTAATTTTCTTTTTTGTTAATGTCTTCACAACTTCCTGACTGTTTTGGCTGATATTTTTTAGGTTTTTTATTCTTGTTTTGTTTACTTTTGTTAAATTTTTCTACCTTCTGCATTGAATGTGGTTCATTTTCTTGACTGGTTTGTTCATTTCGCTTCTCATTCTCTGCATTTCTCTTCATATTTTCTTCACTTTTTGTATATTTTTTGATTGTTTTTTGATTTTCTTCACATCGTCTTCACTTTTATTTCTATTACACTTTTGTACCTTTTGCCTTTTATTTTACTTTGTCAAAATACTCACCATCTAACTGAATTTCGCTTTACTTTTTGCCTTCATTTTAAAAATTACTACAAACGTAATATCCCCTTGTTCCTGTCCAGTACAGTGGACACCAAGCCTGAAAGGGTTTAGTCGTGAAATAATAAGTGTTCTCTCCTTGACAGCTAAGCATGCTGGTTCAAACTGAAATTAAAATCCCGTCGACACGGTTCACATCTGTGACATTTGCATCGTACCCATGTATTTGTAGGGCTTCCCTTGTTTGACGAGCTGCGTGAGGCAGCGCTCCACGATGCTCGCCGTCCACTTGTTCACCTGATTCTGGCTGTAGTCGTCACCGCCGACCACGTTCTCGATGCACTGGTGGAAAAAAAAAGAAAACACTCGAAACATCAGTTCAGAGTCATGTGGGAGTCAGCGTTTCGCCCCAAGGAGACGCCGACAAAGAGCAGCCCTGTTCTACGTTTAACTCGTCATTAGATTATTTCTCCTCTTCAACGTGGTTTTTACAGAGTTTCACGGTGTTTAAACAGCATTTAGTCAAATAAACAAACAGAAACACGCACCAAGCTAATAAAATATCAACAACATTGTTCAATATAGTAAATAACATAATAAAATGAACAAGATAAAAAAAACAAGATAAAAGTAAACCACAAAAGGAACAAAAATGAATTTAAAAATACACAAAATACTGAATAAACAAAACTATGAAAGAACAAATTGAGAAAATGACTGAAAACAAGAAACATCTGTAAAAGAATATCATCAAAAATGTGAATTAAAAGAAACAAATGACCAAAAAAGAAACTTTATTGCGGCCAAGAAATGCTTCATTTGATAATTCTGCTCATATTTCATTTAATTTTCTTTGAATTATTTATAATTATGTCATTATTTGGATACTTTTTGGTAAATCTGATCATTTGTCATTTTTTGCCTTTTCTTTAACAATAATTCTGGTCATTTTTGTTCATTTTATGGTCATTAAGGCAATATTTCCTTCATTTTTTGATAATTTTATTTTTGTTCATTTCAGAAAAATTAATTCAATTCAATTCAATCTTTATTTGTATAGCGCCAATCATAATCACCGATTATCTCTAGGCGCTTCACAATTCGAGGCCGAAACCTCATGACTATACAATTAAATTCCTTTCATTTAGTAACTTGGGTCCGGTCTCATTCATTTCGGTAATATTTTACAAATTCAGTGATGAGTCGCGTTTTGTGACAAAACGATCAGACTCAGGACCAGTTTAAAATACAAAGATAAAAGATTATAAATGGGCTTAAATGTGCACATTTTCAACCTTTATTTCTAATAGAAACCCTTTTATTCACATTTACTGGATAGAGGAGTGAGAATCCATGTGCACCCACCTCTTTGACAACACCTTCAGCCTCTTCAGAGTTAAATGAACCCTGTTTAAATTAAAAAAAAAAAGAAAATCATGAAACAGGGCAAAATATTAATTAATCATATGATATAAACCGGAGCACAGTTTTATCAGGAAATAAAAAATATAAACACCACATGGACTGGAAAAATAAAATACATACATGCATATTTTAGTGCATTTCACTTTTTAAGTGCGAGAAATACAGTATATAAGAGAGAACATACTGTATTCATATTGAATTAAATATAAAATTAATTAAAAAACAAAAATACAAATGAACACGCAAAATGGATAAGAATAAAACAAATAAAATTAACAATGTGAAACCGTCAATAAAAAAGTGAACAGAAAATAATCCATAAAATTAACAATATAAATCAGGAATGTCACCAATAATCTAAGGAAAAGTTAAAAAATACAAGAAAGTAAACAAAATAAAAGAGAAAATGAACAAATAATAAAATTAACAGATGATTATAATGAAAAAAATACATTTAAATAAAGATATTCACAAAAAAAATGTTTAAAAAACAAAGAACAAAAATAAAGAAATACATAACAGAGACCATGCGAAATTTTTTTTTTACAAAGTTTAAATTAAAATTACAGTAATAAATCAAATTAGCGAAATAATCAAGAAAGTGATGAAAATAATTAAAAAACAAAACAATAATGAAAGCAACAAAAAATAAAATAACTGAAAGAAAAAAAAAACAATAAAATTGAACAAGTTAAATAAAATGTGAAAAAAATCCACAAAATGAAAATAAACAAAATGAGCCAGAAAATAAAAAAAATCAAATGTACAAAGACATACAGAAAATGAATATAAAATATCAAAAACATAATTAAACTTAAAAAACAGTAAAGATGAGCAAATTGAATTAAAAAAAAAACAAAAAAAAATCACAATAGTTATCTCTTGAGTTCTAAAAGACACGATTATCAGTATATTATATAATATAATAATATAATTGTATAATATTAAGGGCTTACAGGTATTAAATAAACATATTTAACTACTTTTGACACCTTTAGTTCAGAATTTGACACATAAAACAGTACAAATGGATCGATGGCAGCGGCTGCTTTAGCTTTAGCTTCATCACAAACTACATCATAAATCCCCAACAATTACCGACAAAAACACACAGAGGGACACAAACCTCGTTTCCGTTGTGATATTCCTCCATCCCCGTCACGTGTCAAGGACTCAGAGGGGCTAAAATGTCGGGGTTTTTTCTGTTTTTTTCCGATAAAAACAGCACAAAATCCTCCGGTGGACGCTCCTTCCTTCTGGCTGGTCAACACAGTCAACGACGGCCGGGGAGAGCGACTCGAAGCCGGCAACGAAGCTGACTACTGACCCCTACTGACCACCGAGCCGAAAAACACGACCAAAACCTCACTTACGACTCACCTTTCTCAGCAAATACGGATTAAATCTTACCTTAAATCTTTAACATTAGCCGTTCGTCCATCCAAATTGTACTTTGTCACAAATTTTTGTCCGTTTCGGCCAACATTTTTTTTTGTTTTTATTATAGGTATTTTTATTTTCTTTAAACCATACATCAGAACAAACAAACAACAACAACAATAAAACAAAACAAAATACAAATAAAAAAATAGAATGGTGCTGCTCAGCGTAACATATTTCCAAGACAGCTTACAGTTTTCTTCTCGTTAATAATGCCAACTTCTCAAAACAATATTGTCATTGTCATTATCACCGACACTCCTTATATGAAAGCTCTAATCAGTATAGCAGATAGATTAATGTCTACATATTGCAAAAACTGTTGCCAGGTTTTATGAAAATTGTCTGTTTTGGAGTGTATAATGCATGTCAGAAAGTCCAACGGAATGTACTCCATGATTAATTTACGCCATCCAGAGAGTCCAGGGGCTTTATCAGATGTCCAGCAAAGCAGGATGTTCTTTCTTGCACAAAAAGTCAGAATATTGAAAAGTTTTTTTTGATGTGCATTGATACTGCAGTTGTTGGGTCGGCCTAGGAGAAAAGACACCGGGTCCAGTTCAAGTTTCATCTGTAAAATCTTTTCCAGTTCACCCAAAACATTACTCCAGTAAGTTTGGGACAAGTCCAGAAATAGTGAGTGAGGGTTCCAGTATTTATTTTGCATTTAGAACACATTGGAGAGACCCCTATCTTGAATTTTGAAAGGTGGTCTGGAGACAGATGAGCTCTGTGTAGAATTTTAAGTTGCAGTGCTTTAGTTCTATTACAAACTGAAATTTTCTTTGCATTATCACATACATCTTCCCACACTTCAGATGTAATTTCCACACCCAGTTCCTTCTCCCAGATCTCCCCCATCTGCTCTGTCTCTCTTGGAGAGCCATCTTTCAAAATTTTATAAAAATTTTAATGGAACCCTCTCCCTGAGAATGGAAGACCTTCTTTTCTATGTCAGAATCATAGCAATCAGTTATCAGTGACGTTTTTGTGTATAATCTCTTATTTGAAAAAAACGAAAAAAATCTTTATTGGGTATGTTAAATTTCTGTACTATTTGACTAAAGGACATCATATTCCTACCATCAAACAGGTCTCCTATATGAAAAATGCCTTTTGAGATCCACTTTTTGAATCCAGAATCTGTTATGCCAGGCTGAATATCTGGATTGCCAGTTATCGGGGTAAAGGGTGACACTTTTACTCCATTGCCCTCCATCTGTCTCAGCGCCCTCCAGGCTCTGACTGTATTACTGTAATTGTTATTGGATTGTGACAATATTCCTTAACTGATTTCATTCTACTGAGAAAAAGCAAATTAATAAGAGGACATTTTGCTTGTGAGGCTTCAATGTCTAACCAGATTGAAGAGGGATCTTTATGAACCCAATCAACCGTATAAGGTACAAAGGAACTCAATTGATATTTTTTAAAGTCCGGAAAAGCCAGACCTCCTGAGCAACTGGAGAGCTGCAGCTTAGACATTTTAATGCAGTCTTTTTTTTCCATCCATCCATCCATTTTCTACCCCTTAATCCTCATGAGAGTCAGGGGGAGGGGGGGGGTGCTGGAGCCTATCCCAGCTGACTTGAGCGAAGGCAGGGTACACCC
>JAQQAE010019601.1:0-10887 GCA_029823295.1 Pseudamia nigra | reverse complement strand
ACATCCAAATCAACAAAAGAATGGCTTCACCCGAATAAGATTGAGGTTTTGGAATGGCCCAGCCAGACTCCAGACCTGAAACCGATCAAACATCCGTGGGGTTATCTGAAGAGGGCCGTGCACAGGAGATGGCCTCTCAATCTGTCAGATTTGTAACGGTTTTGCAAAGAATAGTGGGCAACTATTGCCACATCAAGATGTGCCATGCTGACAGACTCCTACCCAAAAAGACTGAATGCTGTAATAAAAGGTGCTGCAACAAAGTATTAGTTTAAGGGTGTGCATATTTATGCAACCAGGTTATTTTGAGTTTTTTTATTTTTCCCCTTTAAAAGGTTTCAGTTTGTTTTTTTAATTGCATTGCACAGATTATCAGTCACATTAAAGGTGGACAAAGTTGTGAAATAATTAATCTTGGTGTCAAGTTTTTACATCACAAAAACCGGACATTTGAACAGTGGTGTGTAGACTTTTGAGATCCACTGCAGACACTTAATTCATCCCCAAAAGGGGAATTTCATGTGTCCGGCAGCACAGAGTGTGCGACATACATTCAATGTACATTAAGACATAATGCATTATATAAAACGGCGCAAAATATAAAAATAATGTCCGCACATCATTAAAATCCTACCATGGATAAAGTGCTTAATCTATTAGTTTCCTTTAGACTTACCATTGAAGAGGCTGTTTGCTATAGCCCCACATGGAGCAATGGGTAAGCCATCATTAGTACGATATGGTTCGCATTCTTTGCTGGGGTTCTGTCAAAAGCAAAATATGTTAAAAATGATACATGCAATACTTACTGCAATTTCTAAATTATGTCAAGGCACAACATTTCCAACACTATACCAACAGAGCAGACAGATCTCCATTCAGTTGGCTGTCATCCCTGGACTTCACATAGCGTCTATGGTTTTGGTAGAAGTTGGATAAGCCGTAGTACATAAACACATTACTCTGCAAGAGAGTGGAGATCATGTTATAAATGGAGTGAACCCTTAGAAGCTATAATGTACAACTACTGCGCATTGCTCAGTTTGCTAAAAATAGAACTTAATTGAATTTTACTCAATCATACACATATGGACATCAATTTGGCATCAGATCTTATATTACCAGAGATTTACTGTAATTACACTACATTTTAACATTTAGACTCTCGATTGACACAGGTTTGACTGAAACTGAAAAATAAAAAATGAGCAGACAATAGACTTTTATATGTAATCAATAAAAGCTTTCTGGAAACTTCAAGACTATGCATTATAAAACTGGAATAATCAATGGTAATGAAGGCTCAAACCTTGAGTGTCCCATGCTTTGGACTTAAATAGATCCTAATGGACATTTGGTGTCAGGAAGTTTTTTTAGTGCACTTGGACCAGCTCTACCTAATTTGAAGCTGAGCCATCTATAATTCATTGGATCCACATACTGTAAAGTGCTCCAGGACCTGAGCTCACCTCAAATGGTTGCTCTAAAGTGAAATTCACAGAGCAGCTGCATGATGTTGTGCTGTTCCAGCTGAAGTTCTTGGCACAGCTGTAGCAAGGACTATCTACTTCCACACCGGTGTAGTCTATCTGAAAGAGGAACCAGTTATTAAAAAACAAAACTTGACTTGAAACGTGTAACAGGGCCAGAGTAAACAATAATTTCATAAATCATACATGATATCAACAAACATATGATTGTAATATTTTCTTGTCCTTAGTAGTATAAATAATCACATTTATATTATAAGAAACCAGTCTTTAGTAAAACATTACACAGGACCGAAAGCCACACTTTAAAAAAGTATGTGAAAAGAAAGGGTTCCACAAAATAGCAATACATCCTCATTACTCAAGATGAATCACAATGTTGAGGTAGTGACAGTATTAATTGTATGGTCATATTTCAAAATACTGTTCCAAAAACACCCCTTTTTTCAATAGGTTTACATGGCTTGTGGGCAGTACAGTGAACTAGAAAATGTGCAATCTCTGAAGAGATTGCTGATTCAAAATAGCTGAACTTTCTGGAAAACTTCATGAGGGCATCTGAGAATTGAATGAACATCCAAGGATCAAAAACAGTGCGGTGTTGGTGCTGTAGTCACCAACATTCTGTTTGACTTCTCCATTCATTTGTCATGGGAAAAAAATTGTGAAAAACCCTAAATTATTTAAAAACTACAAAAGACAGCTTTACAAAAGGCAATAGCCTCGATATCCTGGACAATCTTGACAATATGGTGTTTGAATGGTGTGAACTGGGTGAAAACTGGGGGAGTAGATGTGGTCCAAAAAAGGGGCGGAATAATAATAATAAATTAAATCTTCAGTGAAGAGAACAACAGTGGGATTGCTGTCAATTAACAGTAAATGACATTGTTAAATTGTTATAAAGTGTTAGTACATGCGGTCTTAACACCGGTAGATCCTAATATCACTGTACCTCGAACTCTTTGATGTTGTTTGAAGTGACGTACAGGCCGATGCCGATGGGAATGAAGATGAGACCGATAACGAAGAAGGCTGGGAGGACGGTTCCTGCTGTGAGAATAGGCTGCCATACTGGAAGTCTCTGCTGTTTGAACGCTGTATTATCTGGTTTTTTACTTTTCACGGTCTCTGCTCCGCCATGACTCGAAGAGCCCGAGTGGTTTCCGTCCTCTTCCTTAGCGTTGTAGCTTGACGCCATCATGGCTGCTATCATCCGCTTCGAGCTAAATAATCCACTTTAGCCCCTAGTCGACGACTTGTCGTTGATACAGAACACCGAAGAAAATGCAAAACGTCAAGGGAAGTGGTAAAAATATCTAAGGAGTGGAGTCTGCTGTTTATCTATACCAAACATCTACTCTGCGTAGTTTTGACTTTTATCTGTTTTGTCAACCTCTTACAGGGGGGAAGACGCCGGAAGCTTCTGTGCCAATAGGAGGCTGTTACGTAATATTACGTCAAGGAGAACGAGGACGCCCCTTACTGTGTGTGAAAAAACGTAATGCTAAATGTAAGTTCAGTCTCTATTCCATGTTAAATCAAAAACACAATTTTAGTTCAAAACTTTTTTTTTTATTTGAAAGGGTTTTTTTTTCCCAGAATGTACTATCGGTAAGCCTCTCTTCCTGATACTTCTGTTTGTGACACTTAGGCCTTAAAATTTCACTCAAGGTTGATCAGGCATGAAATTTCATGATTTAAATAAATACATACATACATAAATAAATGGAGGGAAGTTCAATGTCAAGAAATTTAGTTCTGGACATGATCTATAATTCCCAATAGTGACTGAATTTGATGATGATTAATGATGACTGGTTACGTGTAGACCATTTAGTGTAGCTGAAGATCCTCATCTTAGGAATTTTTCTCAAAAGCATACTGTTTATGAACCCACCAGGGCAATAGCAAAGAAGACTTACTGGTTATTATTAATAATAATATTCTTATTACAGTCAAATTTACCCATATCAAGGTATACTGTATGAAAGCAATAGATTTGTCATAATTATTTATTTTTATGAAGAAAGTCCTTACATATGTGAAACTAAAAATACAATCCAGCTTGTTAGCATGATACAGTTTATAGACACCTAAAGCTACTTAAATGCCTTTCTTTATTAATGTATACTAAATCAAAATATTTATTTAGTATTTTTTATGACTTTTAAATTTTCCTTACATTTATTTTAAAGTTATGTGTGTTCTAAAGTATTGTTATTATTGATCTTGCTGTATAACTTGTCTGGTCTCAGTCCTAACTAACTTGGTCTTGGTCACAACTTGGTATCAACCCTCCAAAGTCTTGAGCTGCTGTTGATCTTGATATACTTTATACTGTCATGATTGGATCACTTGAACTGTAGTTGGTCTAATGGAGAGATGTTCTTTGTATATGACAAAAAACAACAACAATAATAAAAACAACTACACCGATTAAATAGCCATGTTCAGTTAAGCATCATACTCTCATTCACATGAAGTTTTATTTAAAATACATTTCAGTACAAATCCTTTTACAGAAATATACATAATTTAAATGAAAACAAATACTTTGACCTTTAATGTGTCAAATCCTTTATAAAATATGAACAAACTCATCACATGTGAGACAAACACTCAAAGCTAGAAGCAATTAGTAGCAGCAAAGACTGGAAAAATGTGACCCAAATGACAAAGTACACACTGTATATAAAGATTTTTTAAAAATCTAAAAACCAAAATTGAACATGAGACAGATATGTACAAAAGACTTTGTACTTTTCTATACCCTGCACTGTCTTGTGTCTGAGTTATTTGAGGACACATGATAGCTTTTTTTCTTGTTGTGGCTGCTGTCTTTGTATGTCTGTAGCACCAAATGCAAAGTATCAGGCCTTTCCTCCATTTTGAAAAGTATTACTGTTTACAGTGGATTTTTTCACTTCTATCCTCATCGACTGACTCTCAGCACGTGACTCCATCTTTACTCCACCGGAGATCCCCAGGGACCCCAACACAGCCTTCCCTGTCTTCAGGCTCTTAGACATTGGGATGCGGGTGAGCCCTGTGCGAGGAGCCTGGGCATCATGCCCAGTCTGCTTGAAAATAGGAAGAAAAAATACAGTTTCCCAGGCAGGAAAATGAGGCATATGAAGGGAATATGATGTTTACATAATGGAATATAGGTGAAATCTTTAACAGGAAAAAATGAATTCCCAGACTCTAAACACTGTAATTGATCACATAAATTTTAGGACCCATGTGAATAAAAAATGTAAATATTTATTCATTCTTTCAGTGTGAGTGATTATACAGGCTAGTTTTCAATGTGCTGTTAAAAGTGCAAGGCTGTTTTGTGTCAGCCAGAGGGCACTGAGCCCTGCATGCCTGTTTGTGAATGTAAACATTGCGTAGCAACTCTAAATTACAGCATGACTGTAGTAGGGTGGCAAAATGCCACATCATTAGCTCTGCAGTTTAAAGGTTGGCCATAGGAGCATTTGTGTCACGCTATCCATCCCATCCACAAAGAGCATGTTATAAAGGCCACTAAAGCCTCCACAGTGTTGCTCCTTCATACATTTCAAGCAGTGGTAAATAATCTGCAAACATATTTAGTATATAAACATTACCCTGACTGTATTTTTTGTAGATGTATTCATTAAATATCATTCTTGACATTTAGTTTAACAACACAGTGTTCCAATGAGACTTACAATGTGTTATGTTTGTGGATTCTCTACAGCTTCCTTTACATATTTATGGTCAGGACCCACAATGGGTCATCAACATGTTTTTAATGGATTGCCAATTTCAATGATTCTGTTGACTTTTTTAGTTTTGTTTGATTTTAGTGAACTTTGCTCATATTGTTGATTACTTTCTCAAATGTTCTTAATTTTCTTGGTTTTATTCATTTTACTCTTCTTTCAGAACAAATATTGAATAATTTCTTACATTTGAAAGGGTAAAGTCATAAAACATGGAGTCATATTTGGATTAATTTAATGTAAAAGTAAATATAAATGGACATATCAAGGCATATTATAATGATTTTTTCAAGTGTGGGTCCTGAGGACACCCCTGATTTATCTGTTGACTCTGAAGCAAAAACATTCATAATTTATTCTGTGACCTTTGTATTAAGTTCTATCAAGGTTGAGACAGAAATCTTGGAGGCATCACAGCATGGTTAAATCAAATCAATTTAATATATCTTAAAACAAAATCTTACCATGCTTTGTGTAGATCTGGAAGAAGTGGACGTAACAGGGGTGATGGTGATACTGCTCATCACTTTGCTCTGTGTGCTTCTGGTAGCAGTGGTGGTGATTTGGCGAGGAGAGCGTAAAACTGTCCCGGTTGATAAGGTCATTTCTTTGCTCTCTGTCACAGCAGCTACTGGCCTGACTACCACCTTCGGGTTGATGTTGTTGCCTAAATGAATGTGGATCTTGTTATCTTCAGTGGTGGTGATGATGCTGGTGTTGTTATGGCCTTTCCTTATAGGCATAGGAACCATCTGCTTCTCAGGGGTAACCTTAAACACAGCTCGGCCCATGGTCATCTCCTGGGGTTCTGGTGAGGCAGATGCTTCGGGTACCACAGCAGTACTGACCGTCATGATAGACATGGGGGACAAGGGCCTGCTTGAAGCAGAAGAGGAAGCTTGACTGCCCTCTGGAGACTTGGCTCTGGATATAGTCGTGATGGTCACTGGAGACTTGGCCCGTTCAGGTCCATGAGAGCCAGAGATGGACTTTGCTCTATGGGTTGTAGCAGAGTGACTAGGAATGATTGTGATTCTGGATTTAGGTTGAGATGGGTTGGGGCTAAGTGGAGCTGAGCTAGAGAAAGCATCTTCAGGAGGGGGGCTGCTGATCTCAAGAGTGGCAATGTTGTTTTGGTGGTCTGGAGTAACTCGAATGTGTAAAGGCTGACCTTGTTTCTGGGTCATAGTTAGTTCAGTGGGCAATGAATCTCCATTAATGCGCAGAGGCTTCTCCACAATGGTCTCTTGGGGGGTGCTTTCCTTTTTTCTCATCCAGGGAATCCAGGATTTCTTTAAACTCAGGTCACTACCAGATGACGGCGAGCGCTCAAGAGCAACAATTTTTTCTGTGGGCTTCTTTAAGCACTTTTGTCTAAAATTGCTCATGATGTGATTCTCTTCTTGAACGGACTTTCTAATGAACACAGCAGGAGTATCCTCATCTGCTGCCCCTGTGGATGATGCTTCCGTCTGGACTCCAGTGGATGTCACAGCAATGTCCATCATTCTCCTCCCATTCAGACTGGGACGTAGTGCACGACTTTGACGCTTTGCTATCTCCAGCTCTTTGGTAAGATGAAAAACTTCAGTGCCCATGTTCTTGGCTTTTTCCTCCTCTTCCAAGAACCTTTGCTGTAAGACAGAATAATCCACTTGTAACTGAGAAAGTTGGTCTTCTTTGTGCATTAATTCATGGATTTTCTCCTTGAGGGCTACAACATCAGCTTGCAATTCCCTGGTTTTGACCTCCTCTCTCTTGCATCGCTGTCGGAGGTCCTCCTCCTGGCTTTCCTCTTCTCCTTTCTCAATTGCTTTATTCCGTGCTATCTGACTCCTCATTTCCTCCACCTGTTGGGAAAGAATGTTGGCTTTGTCCTGCTCAGTAATGAACCTTTTCTCCAACATGTCATACTGATCTTCTGTCTTGATCAGATCTCCCTCTACTACTTCGAGTTGTTTGAGGCGGTTTTTCAAGCGCTCAATTTCAAATGTCAGCTCCTTAATTTTGTTGTCTTCTCTTTTAACAGGGTCAGACAATCTTGCCAGGTCACATTTGATTGAATTTTTCACAGCCAGTTTTTCTGCTTGCTCCAGTCCATCTAATCTTTTCTTCATCTGACTGACTTTGGCATTAAGATCAGTTGTTTTATCAATTTCAAATGCTAAATTAGTGCTAAGCTCTCTTTTTTCGCTGTTTAGAGTCTCTACTTTGGTTTCCATTTCTGATTTAAGTTTTAAGAGCTTTTTGCTTTCTTCTATCAGCTTTTCAGTCACTTCCATAACTTTGCTCTGCTCAGCTTTGACCATGTTACTCAAATCCTCCTTTTTCTTTTCATCTGATTTCATTTTATCCATAAGTGTTTTTCGTTCCTCCATCAAAGCAACTGTCAGTGACTTTAGTTTACTCAAATCGTCCTTAAGGCTCAGCTCAGACTTTTCTAACTTGAGTTCAGATGATTCAAGCTCTTTCATGCGGATCCGGAGCGCGACAACCTCATCTGAGAGCTCTTTGGTGAGGCCCTTCTCCCTTTCGAGAGCAGAATGTAACTGTGCACACTCAGCCTTATTGACACCAAAGGCATCCTCAAGTTTCTCTAACTCCATCATTCTTTTCTGGAGCTTCTCTACCTCCAATCTGAGGTCTTTACTTCTACTGTCCTCTTCTTGTAGCCTCTTCCTTAGCTCTTTGCACTGATTTTCAGTCTTGGTAATCTCTTCATCATTTCCCTCCATCTCCAATACCCTTTTCCTCAAGTTCTCTAGCTCGGCAATCAAGTTGGAATTGCCACACTCCCCTTTGCTAATCTTTTCCCTCAGCTCTTGCATTTCTTCCTCAGATTTTCTCAAAGTGCTGTTCTGTTCCTCCAGCTCCTCCACTTTATGTGTAAGCCCCAGAAGTTTAGCATTAAGCTGACGATTGTTTGCCTCCTGACTGGCCAGTTTGGCATTCATCTCCTCATATTGTTGAGCGAGCTTGGCAGATTTCTCCTTAAGCTCAACTTCCAGGCTCTGCACCCTGTGGCCATCTTCCTGAGCACGCTCCCTGGCTTCACTCAGTGCCTGTTCTCGCTGCTGGAGCTGCTGGCTGAGTTCCTGGACCCGCTGGCACTGTTGGTCCATTTGCTCCAGGTGCTGTTGCCGCTCATTGACCAGCATCAGGGCAAAGGACTTTAACTTCACCAGTTCCTCTCTAACCTTGGCAAGACGTTTAGAGTGCTCCTTCTCCTTTTTTACCTGGTAAGCTTTCTCAGTCTCAAGTAATCTCTTCAGTCTAAAAACAGAAGGGGAACAAACAAAAGTGGGGCATCAGCATAATGTTTGACTTATTTAATGTTATATTAGAGAAAATTTGTGTTAAAAGTTTCTGAAAGACGAACAACCCCAAAGATACATTCTTAAATATTTTCGCAGAAATATCCCAATGTATCCTTATTCTGCTAAAGATGAATCCAGCATTTTAAGTTTATTGATAGCATTATAGACAATATTACAATATATTACATTATATGCATATAATGCAATGAACTCTGCCATTAGAAAATGTTGTGAATGGTTACTCTCCTAAATAAACAGATGGAAAAACAAGATCAAAAGGAAAACTGGCAGATCTGCTCTACTCCTTCCTAACATTCCTGCTATTTTCATCCCTGTTGATGAGCAAAGACTGCTAGTGAAAGTTTAACACCCCCTCACCAAGTGGTCTTCTTTTCTCTCAGCTTCTTTCTATGCTGCTCATGCCCATTCTCATCTCAGGCTCCAACAACATGCATGCAAAAGAGACTCAATGCAAAGTTACATTTTTTCTTTGCACACTCCCAGAGAGATCCTCACGCAATATTCACCCTGAACATTTTTGCATTGCAAAAAAAAATCCAAATAAATATGGACACCATGGCAACAAAGTGTGCATCCACAGCTCAAACAAACTACATTAAAAGCATGAGCTTTGATCAAGGATACAGTCATCTCAGAAACACACACACACACACACACACACACACCCCCCCACACACACACACACACACACACACACACAGAACTTACCCACTGTAGATGTACAGTACTAAGAGCAGCAAACAATCATTGTTGTCAGCATTTAGGATCCATTAAAATGAAGTAAATGCAGAAGCCTCCCTTTCCACAAAATATCCACTGTCACATTCCAAGCATGTTATCAGGACAATGCAAGGTGAATAAATACAGTGAAGCACTGCCGGAGCTCAAGTGAATGATGTCACCTCCCCCATATAAGGGAGTATTATGTGTATGAGAATGTGTGTGTGTGGGGGGAAGGGGGGGGCGCTGCTCTGCTTTGGACACTGAAGGGGTGGAACCACAGGAGGAGTGTTTGCAAAACTCCCCTAATTTTCATGCTTTCATAAAACGTAGCAACAGATCATAGCAAAAGGAAACATTATGACCAGAGTTAGAAAAGTTAACATGTACCTTTCTACAAATATAAACATTTCCACAGAGAACTCCTTGTAGTCAAAGTTTTACACAAATTAAGTTATATCTTTACTCTCCAACCTTGACAGGAAATTGCCTCTGCAGACCGGAAGCCATAATCTCTCTGGTAAAGTAGACAGGAGAGATTGTCTACTGTAGTTCCACTCGAGGGGAATCTGGACTAGAACTGGGTTCCCTGCGAAATCTGCATGTGATGAGGAAACCAGATATATAGACAATGTGGATGCCTCCCTTGAGGTGAAGAAGGATAGAATGTAACCATGTCAATAAGCTGATGAACTGCCAGACCGTTGCATTGGGACAGTGTATAAATAAAGCTAGAAATGCAACCATGTAGGTAAACAAGACAACTGGAAAAGCTGTGGCCATACAACACTGTAATACATATAGTGCACATACTGTATACTAACAAACATGTGCAAATGCATTCACTTTGGAATAATAATCACTAGCTTGTGGTTTTTAAGTCACAGTAAATGTGCAATAATTCACAACATCTAGTCGCATTGCCAAGTGGGATTCGTGCCTGGTTACTGTAGCAAGAAGTGATCAAGATCTCAGAAGGCAACTCTTAAAATTCATACTTACACTGTCAGATGTCTTTGACACCCTGGAAACTGGCACTCTAAAATTACTTTCAAGCAAAGGCCATGATATCAGTACTTTTGGCACCAGGGTTCGTATACAGATAAGAGCTGTAGCTGAGATGGTTCAGGCAGGACACTCTTGTCGGATTCATATGTGCTGAAAAGAGCTTAGATGTACTTTTATTTCGGCAGTAACTCTGCTCAAGGGTCGCTCTGAGACGATGTGTGCAAACCTGATACACATGGCCCCTGAGACCCCCCTCCCCCCAACAGAAAATGAGAATATAGAAAACATAAGCTTTGTTATATTGTTGTTATTTATTCATCTTAATTCAGGAGGAGGTTGGGGAGGTGGAGGAGATTATTTTTTGGATTTGCAGGCGCGCAATGGTTGCATGAATGCAGCAGCAGCATAATGCAATAAATGGACTCTGCCAGATTTAAAGGTGCAGCTGAATAGCAGTGTGTAGGCTCAAGAACAGACTTCTGTGCCTGCTTGAACTACACACCAGTGACGTGCGGTGAAGTTAATGGCTGGTGAGGCACTGACGTCATCAGTCAGATTTACAAACATATGAACCCT
>JAQQAE010019600.1:0-10887 GCA_029823295.1 Pseudamia nigra | reverse complement strand
CATGATGGGTGCATCACTTCATCTGCCTGTCTTCTTACCCTGATGTGCCCATCACTCTGGAACAGTGTAAATCTGGACTCATCAGACCGCATGACCTTCTTCCATTGTTCCAGAGTCCAATCTTTATGCTCCCTAGCAAATTGAAGTGTTTTTTTACAGTTAGCCTCACTGATTAGTGGTTTTCTTGAGGCTACACAGCTGTTCCATCCCAATCCTTTGAGTTCCCTTCACACTGTGTGTGTGGAAATGCTCTTATTGTCTTTGCTTATTTAAATCCAGGTGGCGACTTTTTTTCTTGGCCAGGTAGTGTACATAAACCCTAATCTCAGCTCATTCATTCATACATTCATTCATGTAAATATTTCGTATAAAAATGAGTCTTTATTATATCTCTGTTCTTCCATGATTGACATTGTCCTCTTTTTGGAACAGAGGGTGGTGTGTCCCAGAGCCAGGACTCTTGCGGGTTGGACAGTGTGTGTCTCAACGGGGGCTACACTCCCAACACCTTCACCCTGCATGGTTTAGGGGCCACGCCTGGATCTCGGGCTGGAGTGGTGGGCAGCACAGACCTCCTGAGGGAAGGAGGAGTGGGGCTAGGGGGAGATGACATCTCCCCAGCCCTCCTAACTCCCCACGGGGGAACAGATCTGGGCAACAGTACTGGAATACATCGTAACTTGTCTGATGCAGCAGCGCTGGAGAAGATGATCATCTCTGAGCTGGTACAGAGCAACCTGCGGCCTTCAGTTCCCATGCCTGTTCCCCCTGAGCGCTATGGAAGCTTAGCCAGGCCTCACCACCATGACAGGGCAGCTGTCACTCACACTGCCACACTAACTCGACATGCACAGCCATCCCAGGAAAGCTGGGCAGCAACAGTGCAGCCAAGCACACGCCACAACACACAACAAGAGGGCTGGGCACAAATTAGGCACCATTCACAAGACCCTGAAACACATTCCACAACACGTGGACTTGATCATGCCACAACGCCACGCTTACAAGATGGCTGGTCACACTCACGTGTTTCTGGAGAGTCTGAGACTCGTGAGCTTCTTAAAGAAGGGGACAGATTACAGCTACAAGGCACTCTCGGTCGTCGAGGGCTCCAGGACAGGCAGCAGGCACGTCCCCCTGATGTCCAGGCTCGGCCTTATTCCACCCTCACCCGCACCCCTGGGACTCTATCCCGCCACCGGAGCGGAGCTGAGTCAAGTGTAGTGATAGACAGGGAGAGGGACAGGGATCGCTATCGCGATAGGCCACTCCCGCCTCCTCCTCCCCCTCCTCCACAAGAGTCTGAGCCTCTGTACAAAGCTCTGGAAGAGCCATTGCTGATGAAACAGAGGGAGGTGGGAGTCGAAACCTGGAGAGGCAGCCAGGACAGAGAGAAGGATGAAACGTTTCTCTTGAAAAGAGATGGAATAATGGAGGAATGGAGTGGAGGAACTCAGAGAGTGAAGGATGAGTCTTTTAACTCTCAGAAGAGTGTCGAAGAGATGGATGAATGGAGAGGTCAAATGGAGAGAGGGAGTGAGGAGCCCATTTTGATGGAGAAGAGAGATGGAAGAGTAGAGGTGTGGCGAGGAAGCACAGAGACAGAACAGGAGACTTTTATCACCCAGAAGAAAGACTTTGGGATTGATGGATGGCGAGGAGGAATGGAGAGAGAGAAGGAAGAATCCTTGTTTTTGAAGGACAGAGATGGATGGAGGGCAGGGATTGATCGTGACAATGAGAAACAGAAGGATAGAGCACTGGATGTGTGGAGAGGTGGGATGGATGTGGACAGGGAGGACTCTTTCCTGTTTGAGAACAAAGATGGTGCTGCAGATGGAAGAAAAAGAGGCAAAGATAGAGGGTCACTCAGATACCACAGTGATCATCACAGTGAAGATTCAGACAGTTTTGCTCTGCCTTTGACCCCTGACCTAGATCTCGATCCTGAATCCTCACCTATCTACGCCAGAGATTCAAACCCCTCTCCACTTTATCCTGGAGACCGCCGCTCTCCACCACTCAGCATCTTCCCGCGTAGCTCTCCACCAACAAATATTTTTGCTCCACGAGACAGTAACTCGCCTCCAAACAATCTCTACTCCCGCCACTCCCCGCAGGTGTACAGCCGCAGCTGCTCCCCTCCTCGCTTCTACACCCGCACCTCCCCCCCGACCCTTTCTTACCCTGACAGCAGCCCTGAAGGTCAAGATGAGGTTAGCCCCTCTGGCCAACCACAGCGGCCCGCCCTGGAACTTCCCTACAGCCTGGGGCGACCCCCACTGGGACCACGGCCCAATCACCTGCAAACCTTCTACCAGCCACCGCCCCTGGCAAACAATGGAGAAGCAGTGTACACAGCAGAGCCCAACATTGAAGGAGACGACGGACAGATGCAAAGGGTGACGAGTCTGTGACTAGGGCGGTGGTGATCGGGGCATAGAAACCAGGGAGGAGGAGGAAGATGGTGATTAACAATAATCAGTTATGATCAAACCTATGGAAATGATGTTGACTATATTAAGATGCTGATGATGCGTGATGATGGACAAAATGATGACATGACTGTGATGGCTCCTCCCTGCTTCTATCTCCTGATCACCACGAGACTACCCCCTTTTCATGTTTTGTTACTTTTCTAAGACTGTGATCCATTTATAGCTCTTCCTCCCCCGGTCTTCGCTTTCCTCAACCCTGCTGTGTCTTCCCGTCTCATCTGTGCTTATTCTTATTAGCCCATTCTCTAAGTTTCTATTGGTTCATTGGCTGGGTGTTGCCCCTCCATGTAGCAAGCAGTGTGTCAAAGAAGCACTTGTGTGTTGCCAAAAAATCCTTTCAAAGAACATGTGCATGACTTTATAGTGGCTTTAAAAGGCTACATACTGTAGGAAGGAAGTGCTCAATTGTACGACTGTACATGTGTGTGAATGTGTAGCTTGAAGAGCATGCGTGGATGTAAGGATGTATGTGTGTGTGAGACAAAGAGCTAGTGAGAGTGTGTGCGTGTATATACATCATTCTTGTATAATTAATGTATCACAGTGAAGCATTTTATCAATATGAATGGGGGCCTCTTAAACTAATCCCCCCGTGACTGATTTTGAACTCTTAACCAATCCCATTTCACATCAAGGCCAAAAACCTTTGCCTCCCCTGCCACTAACTGTTGGTGATGGATCTTGTTGCCATGAGGTTTGTCATAGCAACAGAACTCTTGACTCCAGAGCCAGTCATATAAAACCTCAGAACTTTTCTGCAGCACCCCCCCCCTTCCCAGATCCTTGTACATAGGGACCTCAAGTGTTCTGATTGTCTTGTATTGCTATTGAAGTTCAAGTAAACATGTGAAATAAATGCGTCTGTCTCTCTGCCTGTGGGTGCACAAAGAGAAAATGTACAGATGAGGCAGATGTACTGTGAGTAAAATAATAACTAATGTCTGATAATTACTACAATTACTATGGGCTTCACAATTCAATCAAAAGTGGCCCAAATCTGATTTATTTACTCATGTATTATTCAGATCTGTTTTTTCCCCAGGACATTGCAAACAATGTTCATCGGAATCTTGATTTTTTTTCAATTCTGATCCGTGCCTCATCTGTATGTGGGTTTGAATCAGATATTTTGCAGATCTGATTATGATAATGTCAATTCTTTTATTACAATGCCACCTGTGAGATGGTAGGATATATGAGGCTGCAAGTGAATATTTAGTCCATGAAATTGATGTATTTGAGACAAAAAATTGGGCAGTGTAAGGATGCAAGCAACCTAGACAAGGGCCAGATAGTGATGTCAAGACAACTGGGTCAAAGCATCTCCAAATCAGCAGGTCTTGTTCAGTGGACCCCGTGAGGAAGGAAGGACAACTGGATCTCAGTCCAGTAGAGTATGGAAGGGAACAAAACATTACTACCACATATTTACCACACATTAATGTGTAGGTTCCACTTTTTGATGCCAGGACAACTCGAACCCAAGCCGTGAGCTCTACCAGACCTCTAAAAGCAGCTGTAATAAGTGGCAGTATATTACACATTAGACATTATAGTGACACATTCTTCAAATCCTGTAAGTTGTGAGCACGGATCTTCATGAATCTAACCTGTTTTTACACCACATTTCATAAATACTCAGCTGGATTAAAAACAAGTTTTTCATCCCTAGACCACTTTAATTGGGGTATTATCCACAGCAGAACAGAAAACCCAACAAGATCTTTAGGTTTGGCTGCAATGACCCAGTCATTTACCATTATAATTTGGTCCTTGTCAAAGTTGCTCAGATCATTACTTAGTTTGGACAATTTGCTGTTTTCATGGCAACAACTTTGAAGGCTAAATGTTCACTTTCTGCCTAATACATCCACCCACTGACAAAAGCCATTAGAACAATATAATCAACATTGTGGCCATAATGTTATAGCTGATTGGTGTACACATGAATGCATAATAATAAAAATCATATATAATAGAAAAACACTGACAGGGAGTGCTGCACAATAAGTACTTGAAAATGCATAATTTACTTAAATTTATAGTTTTTACTACACAACTTGTTCTAGTAGTGGAGCATTTTCTTCCAGTACACGTACTGGAAGAAACAACATGAGCACACAACACATTTTCCAGCTCACACGTGAATCTGATGTTGGGCACATTTTGAGGAATAGTGCGAGCACTGAAACAAAAAATCGATCCGAGTAGTGAATTAGAATTGAGCTCTTAGACGTGCAGTGTGAACATAGCTTTTGTGATCAATCTAGGACTGCATTTCCTAACTGGGCTGTGGAGCCTTTCTTGTTGGGTCACCAGTTCTTAGGGTAAAATACATCAAAATGTTACAATATGTGATCTACGTTTTCTAACTGGATTGGCAGAATTTAACATGATACATGTAGTCGCTTTGTGCATTTCACTACAAATTTGACATTTGTTACCAAAATATTTCCATTTAGTGCTCATACACTTGTACTACATTTAAAGGGAAATTTTGGATATTGTACTTAAATGGTAAAAAATAGTGTGCTTACATGTTTTTATGAAATAACATACTACTAATCTGATAAATCTATCTTCACCAGCTTGCTACTGCTTACTGCCCCCATTAGAACTCATAAGTAAATCACACTGATATTCCATTATTCTATAATGTAACATCTTCAGCTGGTCATAATGCCTCTGTGATACTTTAAAGTGCACTGTTAAAACCACTTGTGTCTGTTTCCTGAAGTTAACATTTTGAATTGAAGGTACCGGTATTCATTTATGGAGTAAATTTACACACCTCTGTCTAAAGCATAGAATAGAGACAGAGATCAGTTTTATTTTGAATTGAAATAAAAGGGTTTGAGGACTGCTGGTTTAGACTATGAAATTTTAAGTAATATCCAAGCACAGGATAGTATCATTTCAAATCTTCCTTTACTCGCTTCTACTGTATCTTTCCAGTCCATCATGTTTGTTGTCCTCTTTTATAATCACTAATTTTAGGTGCTTTACATTGGATATGGCAACATATGAATCTGAACGAGACAGCTACCAGCTAAGAAATTTTTCAGTTACCGTAATAATAAAGTTAATTAATTGGGGTTCTATGGACTTTGTCAAAAATAATACTAAGAAAAAGATAAACCAGCAGTGATAAATTACACTGAAGCATTTGAAATAATTACAAAGAGCTGGATATGGACCATGAATCATTTAAATGATGAAGTTAAGAGAGGCACTAATTGTCACAGACCCACTGATTATTTTTGCTGCTAATCGGTGCTAAGCAGAAGCTCTGTTTTCAGCAAAGCATAATACACACAGGGAATACTACCTGTCTGCATCAATTATCAGAATGATCATCCAACTCGTGGGTATATATATACAGTATATTTAGAAAAGACAGATACTGTAGTAGGTGACCAGAAACCTTGAGATCGAAGGAAAATTAAACACTATCAGTCAAAATGTTAGACGCACCTTCTCTTTTAGTGGTTTTTCTTCATTTTTATCATTTTCAACATTGTACTTTGTTACTGAAGACATCCAAGCTGGGAAAGATCATGCATGGATTTATGTAGTAAACAAGAAAATGTTAAACAACCCAGAACATGTTTCATATTTTAGATTGTCCAGAGCGGACACGTTTAGCTTTGACGACAGCTTTGCACACTCATAGCATTCTCTCACCAGATTCACGAGGTGGTCACAGGTATGCCTCGTTGAAAAGTAATTTGTGCCATTTCTTGCCTTCTCAATGTTTTTCAGACCATCAACTGTCTTTTGTAGAGGAAGATTGGGTATGGTCAATAGCCTATTAGTGCTACTACAACTACTGCACACACATCCATATTATGTCAAGCAAAAAAGAGAAAAGATAGTCCACTATTAAGAAATAAAGGTCATTCAATCGGTAAAATCTCAAGAACTTTTGATATGCCCCCAACAGAAGTACATTGTCACTCAAGAACATTTACTTGTTTTATGTGTAAAATACTTGAATAATCATTTTTCAAATAAATAGTACAGTAGTAATAGTAGCCAATCAATCTAACCACAGGATGACTGAGCAGAGACAGCCTGCATTTCAGATTCCTTCAACATCTGGTACAGGTAAGACAAAAAACAGACATTCTAGCTTGACAGCTGTGAGGTTGTAAGCTGTGCTGACTGGCAGGTCGCCTGTGTAATCATTTACTGTATATCAGTCTGCCACAAATGATCAGCTACTAGCTAGTTTCCCAACATCACAGACAGCACCTTTAACAGGTTTTCAATTTACTAATAATTCCACATCTATTCTTTCGGTTTGGATGTATTAATACACAATGATGAAAATACTAAAAACAATGAAAAAAAACACTAATGACAAGGTGCCAGCTGGACAAAAACAAAGCAAATTGAATGAACAAATGAATGAGAATGCCAATCAATACATATTCCACGTGTGTAAGTAGGTAGTTGCAGTCACCATTTGAAATGTAGAGTTTGGTTATGTATTACTGTTGACAGCTTGTGGCTGCAGCAGGCAATTTGAAGCTTTCTAAAGATTATTCAGTAATAGCTTCATCAAATTCTCTACTCATAATTGAGTACAGAGAAGAGAAAAACAACTTGAAGATGCAATTATTTTTTAAAAATCACCTTTTCATTTAATGATGTGTGCTCTTGGACAGGTAAGTAGCTTAGTGACATACAGTAGAAGGCATTATATAACATCAGGTCAGACATCTCACAACATGTAGAGTTAATAATGGATTAAGTCTGCATTAGAGACAGTCTAGTCAGTCATTCAACATTAAACCACATTCAGATGTGGTTTATATGGGATAAGTTAATGTTGGACACATTCGACCACATCTACTGGTATAACTCACTGGGAAATACTTCTCTAACTATTTGTGCTGTCCTTCGGTCCATGACATTCACAGTTTATAAAAAAAATGCCACAACATATTAATGTTTGTATAAAATACATTATATTCTAATCCCAAATTTACAAAGTGGTTATCAATAATGCTATCAAGGAAATCAAAAAGTGCTTTTACAGTATCAGTTGATTTGTACAAATAGATACAGTTGATGGCAAAAAGGTTCTTTTACAAATGTTTCCTTCTCCTGCTTTGTGTCCATATGTGAGAAGATCCTTCTCAGATATAAACTAATTTCTTTTGTTTTGTTTTTTAAAGTGATGCCTCAAATTCTTCCTGAAGTGAATATTAGACAAATGTTCAGTTTTAACTTCAGTTCACACACACAGGCATTGTCCACACTGAGTTTTTTTTGTAAAGACAGCATCATCTCAAGAAATGTATGTCCACATGAGACCACTGAAAATGTGTTAGTATACAGTGGTATGGAAAAGTTTAGGCACCCCTGACAATTTCTATTATTTTCATTTATAAATCAGTTGGTGTTTAGATCAGCAATTTCATTTTGGTACATAGAGTAATATTTCATCAGTGAAATGAGGTTTATTGGATGAACAGAAAATGCGCAATACGCATCAAAACAAAATTTAGTAGAGCCTCCTTTAGAAAAATATCACATCTAGGTGCTTCCTATAATCTCTCATGAGTGTCTGGATTATGGATGAAGGTATTTTGGACCATTTCTTCTTACAAAACATCTCCAGTTCAGTTCAGTTGTTATTTTGTTGATTTGAAAACCTGCAACTACTTAGCACTGACTAGTTGGAACACAATATTGGTTTGGTGAGCTTGTCAAGCCTTGAACTTGATAGACAGGTGCAGAGTGGCAACATCAAAACAACATCTTTCAACCATAATGTTGAAACATTGTTATTTTTACCGTTATGGTTTAGGGGAAGGCTACAAAAAGCTATCACAAGAGTTCAGCTGTCAGTTTCCACTGTGAGGAACATAGTGAAGAAATTGAAGACTACAGGCACAGTCCTTGTTAAGACCAGAAGTGGCAAACCAAGAAAAATATCATAGGCAAAGGTGAAGGATGGTGACTTTTTCATACCACTGTATATGCCAGGCCTGGAAGTGACGCTGTAACACTGCCACAGAAATACACCAAAAACAGTAGTAGGAGACATGGAACGTGCATAAAACTCATGCAGTCTAAGCAAAACAACTAAGAACATGTGGCATATGCTGCTCTCTATGTCCACTTGTTGTGAATAAACAAAGGAATAAAAAAAGCAAAAATTCTCAAAAAGTAACAAAATGAACAAAGTGAGCAAAAAACTATAATAATCCAGAAAATTAACAAAACTGAACATAGCAGTCATATGCAAATGATCAAAATAAGCAATGGAATGGGGAAATAAGGAAAAAGTCAGGTAAATTAACTAAAATGAACAATGTAATCTAGATACTGAACAAAAAGCCAACAAAATAAGCAACAATAAGAGGAAAAATGATCAAAATAATTAGAGAGGTTAAGACAAAATAAGCAAAGAAAAAAAGTAAGAAAATGCAGTGGCATTGGGAAAACAAGCTCAGGTTAAAAATAAACTAAACAAGCACAAAAATCAGCAAAATCATCAAAAATGATCAAAATAATCATGGAAATAAACAAAAATGACCAAAATGCATGTTTGACAGCAGTATATGAGGTTGCAATAAATAAATAAATATCATGTCACTACTTGAGTATGCTTTTCATGACACTTTTTTACTGGTATAAGTACTGGTACTGGTACTTATTTTTATGAATACATGGATGGATGGACTTCTACTTGAGTCACTATAATTATAAAGTAATAGTACTTTTACTTGAGTACTTCGTCTGTTTACTCTACACACCTCTGGCATATCCCAAAACGCCAGCTCCATGTGGATAAAACGTCCCTGCGATGAAAGACTTTTGTGGATACTCCTAAACTCGTCTCCGTGTGGACGGCCCCTTTACTCAGTCATTTACTCTCAGTCATTTACTTTACTCAGACCATTACTCAGTCAAAGACTAGTGGTTTGTGCTATGCCTGAATGAAAAGGTCAGTTCTTCTGCGGGTTAACAATATTGACCAAGGTCATTTTTTCCTTTCCTAAAATGTTTCTGTTTGCAAATGAAACAAGCCTGCTTTGCAATGCTCTGTTAAAAATCTGGCACAACAGCAATTGAGTAAAATCTGAAAAAAAAGAACATTTTCATAGGGCTGGCTAATAATATTGACCTCAACTGTATACAGTAGACAGGTGACACGGTGTGGTAGTGGTTGAATGTAAGAATAGTGTCATCTCACAGGTAAGGTTCTCAGGTGAAGCTAAGGCCAGTCAAAAGGCCAACAGGTCAATTGCACATTACACGTCTGACACAGTACAGAAGCTTTCACGTCATTTTCTTCAGTTCCATCTCATTTTTCTTTTCTCTGAGCCACTTACAGTCTATGTTTCCTCGTTCTAGTATTCCTACTTTGTCCAAATACTGAGGTATGTGGTTTTAATTCACAGGAAATGGTCTCACATTCTTCAGATTTCTTGTCTATTCAGTCCAGACACATGCAGGAGCTGGTGGAGGTGAAGTCTAGCAGACAGTATGGTGGGAGGACAGGGGGCTATCCAAGGTCTCGGTTGGTGACAGATCTGAACGTGAGGTTTTAAACATGGATGAGATGTGGAACGCCTAGGAAAGACAAACATGCCACACACTGGACTTAGAAACTTCAACCTTGCAAGACACACAGATGCAAAATAATAAAAAAATAATATGAATGAAAATAAAGCAAGCAAGACATACTCACCACCCAGTATGCAGTGAGGCCTCCCTGTATGTAGCCAGTTACTACATCGGAAGGGTGGTGCCTGTAGTCTGAGATGCGGGTCAGACCTGTGTAGACCGCAAGCAGAACCAGGAAGAACTGCAGCACAGGCCTCAGCAGCCGAGCTCCACGCCACGTTAAACGTGCCTGCAAGTAAAACTAATGGACAAAAGCAAACAGTAAGTAAGTATGCCAAGGTATAAAATAAAAGCTGCAAAAACATTAACTTGTTCTGTCCAGAGAAACCAACACAAGATTGACCAAGGCATTCAGAATTTTTCTGATTTGTGACATTACAAATTAAAACTGCATTTCTCCTGCCCCATGAGGCATGCTAAATTCTAAACCTAAAGTCCAAATTTTAAAACACAAGTTAACATAAAAACCAAGTGAACAGAAATAATAAAAAAAATCTGCAAAATAAAAAATAAGCAAGTTAATGAAAAAAAATATCAGCGTAATCTGCAAAATGAACAAAAATGAACCAAATTAACAAAATAATAAACAAAATTAAAAAATTAAAAATCTGCAAAATCATATGCAAAATGAACAAAACTGAATATAATTATAAACAAAAGGAACAGAAATCAACAAAAAATAAAACTCATCTACAAAATGAGCAAAACTCTGCAAAATAAGCAAGTACGGTAAATAAAAAGTCAA
>JAQQAE010019599.1:0-10887 GCA_029823295.1 Pseudamia nigra | reverse complement strand
ATTGTGTCAAAGTGTCATTTCTTCAGTGTTGTCCCATGAAAAGATATAATTAAATATCTGCAGAAATGTGGGGGGGTTTACTCACTTTTGTGAGATACTGTAAATCTTCCCTACATAACCTTTTTGTCTTGTTTTAATTCATTAATGACAATGTCACTCTGTCATCAGAGATTTTGTCATCAGAGATTAGTTTTTATTTATCTCATTTTCATCAGTAAAAAAGGCGTTGATGAAAACTGTGATGACAATTCAAGGTATGTCTATTAAAAAAGCAACATTAGTACTGTAGTACAATTTTACTGAACAAAAACATTTTTCAATGTCTTTCTCCTTCAATCTCCTTGTCTTCTGCATCAACACATCGCTGCATTCAGGTCTTCCACTGATCAATCAAAGTAGTGTAGTAGGTCTTCGTCAAACAGTTGCCTCAAAACTTCTATCGTTGGTTTCTAACTTATGACATAGACTCAAAACATGTTCCTTTGACACATGTTTGATTTTAGGCAAAAGGAAAAAGTCACACGGTGCTAGATCAGGTGGATAAGGAGGGTGATCAAACATTGTTATATTCTTATTTTGGGGTCAGAAACTGCTTTACCAAGAGCACAGTGAGAGCTGGAGTGTTGTCTTGGTGAAGAATTAATTTTTTTTTCCATAACTGTGTCTCTTTCTTCTGACATTTTCTCATTGTTACTCTAGAATATGTTTTCAGACATTTTTGATGTACATGGGTACACAGAATGTTCACAGAATTAGGTCACCTCGCACATGTTTGAATGAACCTCACACACAGCTGCAGATTGACACCATGACTCACGCCTGGGAACTGGCGCCATCTATTGACAGTAAACATTGATTGCGCTGCGACACACATGTCCACCAATGATAAAAGTTGCCAAGTCCGCGTCGTGACCGCTGCACATCGCTGAGACTGAGTCCTGGCAATTCAACATGTTGAAGTGACATGATTTCTGTCAGGACGACATTAAGACTGAAAAATCTGGGTTGGGAACCACCAAACATCAAGCAGATTTCCAGTTGAGTTGAGATGAGGTGAGTCGCTTTTCTCTATGTGCGGCCGGCTTTATGGGAGAAGGATCATGGCAAGAGATGGACAGGACGTGCATGAAACTGAAAATGCCTGAAGTGGACCCAGGCTTTCAGGGTGGAACTTAAAGAGTGTTGCACCACCATAACCACCGCATCTACCTCCTCCTGAATATTTGTCCCCTTTGGCCAATATATATCTCTACATGCCATTATAACTAAAAAAAAACAACAAGCATTTATCTTTCATGTGAAATAAAGTGTAATGCCCAGGGTATTTGTAGACTGTGAGGCGAGAATGGACTGGACATTCAGACTTCACATACGGATTTGAGCACTTGTGACTAAAATAGAACAGGACAGAACATTTACTTTGCTGTCCTGACAACTTCAAAGAAAGAGAGGAACAACACTAATTAAAATAATCAGTGCATTGTACTTTTTAAATCCTGAAGCTTTGAGATGCCCTTTACTAAGCTGCTCTAGCATTTCAGTGCCAAAGGTTGCATAATAGAGTACACCCAGTCCAAAATGTTTTATCTGCATCACAGGATGTTCTGAGTTAATGTAATACTTTATAGAGTTTTTAACTTATGGAGTGCATGTTTTTTCTTCATTTGTTTCACTGTCCTTGACTCATGAAGTAAACCAACTATATTTTGTTTTCACTTCTTCCTTGACCCAGAAACCTTTGTAGACAGTCGTCTGGATCAATTGCTGATGCTTCAGTTGCTAGAAAGGAAATGTCTCAAGGAAAATATTGACAAATGAAGTGGTGAAACATCAACTAACAGGATCAACAGGCTGCTGTTTCACCCACCACTGCCGACCCTCTCAATATCCAGGACGTGATGTTCTACAGCCAGAGCCCGGTGTCATTGTCAAACTTAAAATCGAAGAGGTTTGAATAGGTGATCCTGCGCGTGTTCTCCTATTCCATCTGAACTCGTAAAGCCACGGGATAAAAGGACAGATTAAGAGAAAAGATGTGAAACCAGGAGGCTGTGTGAGCAAGCGTTGGTGTGAGTTTTCTGCTGCTTTTCTTGATGACATACATGTGAAGCTGTGTGTTTACATCACGTTAAAGGTGAGCTTTTGGACCAAAAATAACTTCAAAGATTGTGAATACACTACCAGGCAAAGGTTCCCCTTAAGTGTTTTTCTTTATTTTTATAATTATCAACATTGTATATTAATACTGAAGACAACCAAACTGTGAAAGAAAATGTATGGGATTATGCAGTAAACAAAGTGTTAACCCAAAATATTTTTTTATATTTTAGATTATCCAAAGGTGCCACATTTAGCTTTAATGACAGCTCTGCATTCTTTCATCACATTTGCAAAGCATCTGTGTGCCTTGTCAAGATTTAATTTGTGTCCATTGCTTGCCTTCTTTGTGTGTTTTAGACCATCAGCAGAGGACGGGTGGGTACCGAGCCAATAGCCCAATTAGTGTTACTACAAATGTACAAATCCGTATTATGGCAAGAAACAGTTAAGAAAAGAGAAAAGACAGTCCATAGTTACTTTAAAATGTCAGAATGGCACGAAGCAGAGTGCAGCCCTCCACCCAGGCCCATGCAGATCTGGATCCACACAAAGATCTGTCATATTCGACTGCATATACTTTAGAACGTCTCATCATATGCCAACGCTATTCATTCCCTTCCCATTATCTCAGTTTTGGTGGTTGATTTAAGTCTCTGGCCCTATTTGTGACTGCACAACAGATGAAAAAATATTATATTAAGGAGACAATAAATTGCACAAATTAACTCTTCACAATGGACACATATGATTCTGGGTGTAGCTTGTGAAACTGATGAGAGAGCACTGTCATCAATGATTGCTGTGGTTATTTGAAAAACAAATATTAAATATTAAATGCAAAATATGATCTGGGTTGTTTAAACTGTTTGTTTTCTGCATGGTTCATGCCTGTTCATTCAGTTTGGATGTCTTCAGGATTAAAAATAATAAAAAATAAAGTAGACTTGACTGATAATATACAGTAACACATGTTTTCTAGTTGAGTCTTATTAAAGGCTTTGAGGATATTAATATGTTGGTCCCCATGAGGAAAATATATTTTCAGCATCTGAATGTGTCTCCTCCTGGTGAAACATTAATGAAAGCAGAGAAACTGATATCTGCTTAGTCATGCTGTCCTGGGCGAGTGACTCAGAGACAAAATTCACAAATAATACACACCTGCTAAAACCAGGATGATACAGCACCTGGAGGCAATAATTCATGTCTGTCATAAATAATCATAGGGCTGCAGTCTGCACAGGGATGAATCCATCCAAAATACATCATCAACCAGGCCATTAGCACTGTCTCCTGCTGTTTCCTGTGCGAGATGGATGTTGGGGTACATTGTAGAATCAAAACTATGTCAGGAAGTGCTGCTGTTACTGCTCATCTCTTAAAATAACAAGAAAGTCTGTCTAAGCCAAATTACAGCCAGCAGCACACTAGATAACTGTGGAAGGGCTTTCAGTGTTGAAGACATAATAATACTTTATTTCAGACTCGTAGCTTCATATTAGCATAAAAACAGAAAATAAATAAGATAAAATATGTACATTCTTGGGTACAAGCATGGTGCAGTAAAAATGAATTAGTGGCTACAGCATCATGTAGATGAAGTCACAAAGAGACATTTGTACCTGTGTTTCTGAAGACAAGAGAAATACAGTGTATCACTGAATGTGGGCATCATAATGATTTTATTTTTTGAATGAGTTAATCGAAATATGAATTTATACATACATTTTTTAAGAACTGCCTTCAGTGTGGGGACATTATTCACAATAAACATATCACTTGCACTTGTCTATTTGAGGAGGTAATTTGAGGAGGAGTCTACACTGCCTGGCAAAAAAAAAAGTCACCACCTGGATTTAACTCAGCAAATAGGTAAGAGCCCATTGGGTAATTACTAAATGGGTGATTATGTTTCAGCTGGAAGCAAGTTATATAACCCGCAGTGAGTAACTTCTCATTTCTTAAACAACCACGTCGAAAGGCACATCCTGTAGTCATGGAAAATATGTTAAACTGTTTCCAAAGGGTCAATTATTGGCATCAAGCAAAGAAAACATATAAGGATATTGCTGAATCTATTAAAACTGAGAACAATTATCTGCCAGGAAGAAATGTGGTCAGAAAAAAATCTTGAATGATTGTGCAATTACTGAAATGTTTGGTGAAATCAAATCATAAAAAAACAACAGTAAAACTCAGGTCTACGTTTAATAGTGAAAATAAGAGCAATTCCACATCCACAATGTGAAGGAACTCAATGGATTGGGACTAAACAGCTGTGTAGCCTTAAGAAAACCACTTATCAATGAGGGTTATCTGAAAAAAAAGGCTTGAGTTTGCTAGGGAGCATAAAAATTGGACTCTGGAGCAATGGAAGAAGGTCATGTGGTCTGATGAGTCCAGATTTACTCTGTTCCAGAATGAAACCCTTCATCAGGGTAAGAAGAGAAGTGATGAAGTGATTACCCATCATGCCCAGTTCCTACAAGCCTTTGGGAGCAGTGCTATGATCTGGGGTTGCTGCAGTTGGGCAGGTCTAGGTTCAGCATCGTTACAGTATGTGTCCAAAGAATGAGGTCAGCTGACGACATGAATATACTGAATGACCACGTTATTCCATCAGTGAATTTTTTCTTCCCTAATGGCATGGGAATATTCCAAGATGACAATGCCAGGATTCATCAGGCTCAAATTGTGAAGCTTATTGATCCGTAGGCATGAATGTGAGTGTGAATGGTTGTCTCTATATGTCAGCCCTGCGATGAACTGGCGACTCATCCAAGGTGTACCCCGCCTTCGCCTCAAGTCGGCATCTCCCCTGACCCTCGCGAGGATTAAGGGGTAGAAAATGGATGGATGGAAAGATGGATATATGCCAGCTTTTTCATTTTAGCTTTAGTGTTCGGGCACCGTAAGTGAGCAGTATAAAGTGAAGTACAATAGGCTCTAAATAGCTCTGTTTTAATCTTAACATCATGCTACGCATCATAATAAGAACAAATTCTAAGTAGCTGTTGTAAACCGGTAGTGTGTGGTACGTACCATGATGACCAGGTCATCTGCATATAATAAATGATTGACCTGTTTATTTCCCACCAGACATCCAGTCTCACAGGGTTGCAAATGTACAGACAAGCCATATATGTACAAGTTAGAGAGGAGAGGTGACAGAACTCCTCCTTGCCTGTCACCATTAGTCACTTGGAAGATTTTTGATACACTCTCACCCTACTGTGCTTACATAGTTTGTTTTAAATATCACAAATTGACCATTCTTATTATACAAGCAACAACCTCTCATTTTTGCAGTTTTTTGAATAATTTACCATGATTTAACTGATCAAATGCCTTGAATACATCCAGGAAATTTAAGAAGATTGTTGAGTTTTTACATCTATTGGAGCTGATAATTTCTTTAAATGCACTGTATATATACACATATCTGTGCTATGTTGATTTTTAAAACCAAATTGATGGTCAGTGGTTATAATGTATTTTTAGAGGCAATCCAGAAGAAGTTGTTGTGACACTTTAGGAAGTATCCTAGTCAGAACAATCGGTCTGCAATTGTCTACACTAGGTATTTTACTTGTTTTGTCCTCGACCACAGGCACTAATACCACCTCCAACGTACGTAGACTCTGGTAGCACACCATGCAGCAAGAAACCTGAGAAACACAAAGCACGGAACACTGCAGCTCTATTTCCCCATATGACATTATTAAGTTTTGTGTCCACATGATACAGGGTAGCGCTGCAAAGGTCCACATGTTAAATACCTCTATATTTAGCTCACAAAATACAAAATAGTGTTTTAAGACATTTTCAGGAGTATATGGTGGATTAATATCAAAATCTGCAGTTGATTTTCAACATGGAGCCTATGGAGAGATTTGATCTGATGATTTTTGGGGTCGGGGGGCTTGAATTTAATGACACATTCCCACCACATGTTGTACTTTTCAATCTTTTTAGTGTCTTTGCAAAGTCTTCTGGTGTACAGTGTTGTTACCTCTGCATGCTCTACTTAAACCTGAAACCCTGCCTGTAGTTCTTAGAAATAACTGGCTCCTAATGTCCACTCAGAAAAACCTTTATGCTTCTCTACTGTACAGATTTAGGAGCAGCCTGTACTCCCCTACATATATGATAAATATAAGATAATGTGGGACGTAATAATTATCCTTGCAATTTCCCACAGAGAAACAACCAGCCTGTTTGATCATTACCAAACTCTCTACTGCAGAGAAAAGACCTTAAATCACCTACTTAGTTTTGTTAAACTATGCAGGCATTTCAGGTAAGCCTATAATTTATTTATTCATAGAAGAGCTTGGTACTCCCATGCAGGCAATTAATTGAACTGTTTACTTTGCAAGCTCCTGAAAGACAATGCAAACTTAAAATTCCAAAGAAAGATACTATGTGTGTCTGTGTCACTTGTGTACATATTGACAGGAGTTTGTTGGCTCTGAATGCACATAGTGGAACATGACTTGAATGTTTGACTGACAGACCGGGTGCCTGCCCATGTGCACACCCTAGTGAATAAACAAACACACAAGCATTACTTTTCTAACTGATTGTGTGTCATTGACTGCGCTCCAAATTTAACAAATGTTTGATCAGCTTAAATTAGTAAGGACCTGTGTGCTTGTCGCCAGTGTGGGATAAGCTCAAATTAGCTTATCAAACATTATTGTGTACGTCAGGTAAATGTGACTAGATGCCTCACCCCTTGAAACTTGATCCATCTTTTTTCTTGGTATTTCTTTGAGGGATGTGGAGAGACACAGATGAGATGAACACACACAGAAAACAGTGTTCACGTCTTATCATTCTGCTTTCATACGAAAACCTGGTGAAATACGGTGCATAAAAATATTACCTGGCTAACGTAAAGCCTTGTCCTGAGAGAATGTTTCACCACATGATCAAATGAAAACCCTTTCACTGTAAGAATAACTTGTTCCTCGCATCACCAGAGCCAGCCTTCATTACAGACACATACAGCCCACCTGAGACACAGACCAGTTCAATAAGAAGCGTTAACAAATACAGCAACATGAGCTGCACCGAGACGTCACATCTGTCTCTAAAGAATAAGAGTCTTATTCTTTATTACAGCCCTTCAACCCGTTCTTTGTTTAACCAACACATCTTTACTATTTTGCTCTATAGGGAATTAACAGCTTACACAGTTATAAGGCAAAGCTGTCAATACGGGTAAAACCTGAGAAGGTTAAAGAGCATGAATGCAACACTTTATAATGTTATGCCCGCTCGCAGTTTTTGAATTGCTTAAACACATCAGTCAAGCCACATGTTCCAAACTCATCACAGAGTCTGCCTTGTCAACTTCTATCTTGGCCAAACAGTTATTCTCACCTTCAAAACTCAAACCACCAAAACTCTTCATACATGTCTCAAAATCAGCTCATTAATTGAAACACTGGCAATGATTCAAGCAAACACTGTCACTAACCACATACCAACTTAAAAACACTAACAACTTGGAGCATCAACATAAAGAAATCATGAACTGTTCTCTTCGAAGTTCGATTTATCACACAGATCATCAGAGATAATCGGCGATTATGATTGGCGCTATACAAATAAAGATTGATTGATTGATCAATTTATCATAAAAACAACTTTTTTCACTTTATTGACTGTACAAAAAGTATCTGACATGAGTGAAGCTGAAATGCAGCTGCTTCAATATACTTTATTGAATAAGCACATTGTAAAGTTTTACAAATAAAAACAAAATAGCCCTGAAAGTCCAAAATTATTGATTTCAATGTTTTCTTCAAAGTTTTGAAATCAGTGTGTTAGTATTTGAAATGTGCTGAAAATACAGTGTTTTGCAGTCGGTTTGTGGGGGAGAAAAGAGTTCATGAATTTTGTAAAATGTGGCCATGATTCAGAGTTTATTTCACATCAGCTTCACTGATTGTGTGAGGATTTTTGAAAATGTGACTTAAGTACTGACCGATGCATTTTTGCAGTTAAAAAAAACTGTAAATAGCCATTTACATTGTGTCCTGGCCACAAAAGGCAACGAATGAGTCTGAGTCACAGTTTAAACTGTAGTATACAGTACATCATCAAAAGTGTTGATTAAGGACTTACTAACCTGACCTAATTAATAAGCCCTCTTTTAAACCATTTGTAAATCCTTTCTAAGGGTACTCTTTTTATAAAGTCTTACCTAAAATGACATTTATGAGCTCCTGTAGTTGTTGTATACTGTGAGGCTCAGAGATGCTCTTGAAGTGCTTGGTTTCTGTGAGGATGCGTTTGAGAACAGACTGGGAGGCAGAACAAGACAGTAATAATACATTAGACCCTTATGAGGATTAAGGGGTAGAAAATGGATGGATGGATGGATGGATGGATGGATGATATGAAGCAGACTTTCTGTTGTCTAAGTGGGTAACATCAGATGTGATGAGATGCCACTTGGGTGTCTGTCCCAATTGTTTTTGCCTACTTTGGTTGAGATTTGTGTTGTGAGATCACCCAAGAGTTTGTCTCTGATTGAGAAGGACCTCAAACAAAAGTCATTTATCTCCCTATGTGCATCTGTGACATGTTATTTCTCATGTCAGGTTGTTCAGGAGGAGTGGCCTGTGAGAAATGGGTCAAGCATTCACGTGTGATAAAATAACTCACCAATAGTCCACCTTGTTTTTGATCTTTGGTTGAGGTTGCAGCTTTCAAACTGCATCTCCTTTTTCACAATCAGTTCAACAATGACCAGTGGGTGAAATGTCCACGTCTACAGCTGCACCTACTGTATCAGTATTAGTCAGTCAACAAACTGACTTACTTTGTCCAGCAGTCAGTAGCAGTTTCACCATCCCTCTAAATGTTTGTCCCTTATCAGAGTGCGTCCATGTGGAAATGCAAGACAGAGTTTTGTGCTCATTCATTCATCTTATGACTGATAAAGAGTAATGTTGTGTTCCGGTTGTACCCATACGTCAGAGTTTTCAAGTTTATAATTGGACATTTTGACACAAACAGCCCCTGAAGTTGGATTTCCAATTTCAATTTCCAACTAGAGGGAGTGCATACCTCTGTCAGGGCTGTTTATTCACCCTCTTTGAAATATACTGGAATTTTCTGAAAACTATAGACATAGGGAAAAGATGTGACACAATTAAAAAATGTGATCATGTTTATTTTTGACAAAAAGTGTAACAATTTTCCATAATGGAGTAATGTATCTGGATTTCTAATCTTGCCAAAATAAGTAACATCATCTAACTGGTCGACCGTGAAAACTTACACATATCTGTAGTATTTGTAATTGTGAGTTTACCTTCAAAAGGTCATGAGTTACCAAAAATTAATGTGATTTTTCTGTAATGACAAATCTGGATCTCATTCATCAGGATATAACTTTTTATCTTTTACAGATACACAAATCTGATGGCAACATATTGAATGTAGATGATCTCAGCTACTCATCGGTGGTAGTCACATGTTTCTACCTCTCTCTATTACTGTAACTGTAGAAACATAAACATTGGCACCAAACAAATGTGTATTTTCATCTCACAGATCCAGATAAAAAAAACACAAACAGTTCTTTCTCACAAAGTGAAAAAATGATCCAGAATGTGCATCCAAAATTTATATATCTATTAAAATTTCCATTTTGCTTGTTTCACTTTAAACCCGTCACACACATACCGGTAATACCATTCAATTTGTATCTGTTGACATGTTGCTTATATCAGCAAAATACAATACATAGCATAAAGTGCATGTCTGATTCGAAGCTGTCTGAGTAGTTATTTGTGCAGGTTGTTCCGTCTCAACAGGTGAAGCTTTTGACTTGGGTGTTAGTTTTGCCCCTCATGAGTCTCCTTCTTGAATGTTATCTCAGTTTGTGAGGACAGCCTGCTCTTGGTACAGTACGTTTATGTCTGTGCCACATTCCTCACCTTCATTAATGATGGATTTAACATGACTTCTTGGATGTTCAGTGCCACGAAAATGCATTTGTGAGCATACAACGACTGACACTTTTCAATGACCTTTTCACAGAGATCATTTTGAGCATTCTTGTGAGTAGATAGAGTGACAGAGAGACATTTATTTATGTATTTATTTATGGGTTTTTGCCCGTGAAAGCAACATTAACAGGTCAATTTTCAAATGTTGTATGAAAAGAAAATCACCTCATCAGGCAGTGTTAAGACAAAATGTGATTTTAATGTGCCCAACAGTCCATGACAGCCACATTCCGTATAACATGCATGAACAATTTGAGTCTAATTAATGATCGCGAGGTACCCATTCTTTCTCGCTGTCCCTTTGAGCTCAGGTAATAGATTCATCGTATCATAGCAACGAGTGTCAAAGTTATGGTGTGAGAACGTGAGAGTCTGAAAACGATACAGTGCAATTACTGCTATTTTCCCTATAATACATGATACACCTGAATGCAGCTTCCCACAGAGATGACTTCTGAGTCCAAGCAGGACTGAAAACAATATAGATCATAGGTTGCATAACATGCACATGATGAAAGTATGTTCATCATGCAACAGCTGGAATTAACTTTGTTTTGATAATGATGTGTTAGATTATTTTATGTCTGTGCATATCTCTGAATGAGGCATCCCCTTTGTAACTACCAGGTAGCATAAGTAAACTTACCTGACATGTGTCCAGTAAGTCATAATCGAGACAATTACAGACATGGATAAAATTGTTGGTACCCTCTGTAAATGACAGAAAAACCCACAATGGTCACAGAAATAACTTGAA
>JAQQAE010019598.1:0-10888 GCA_029823295.1 Pseudamia nigra | reverse complement strand
GTAAGTGTTTACACTAACAACATGTAATATGACTTTGTTTGACACTGTGTGGTGAAGTTTTACCGCATCAGTAAGCTGGTGGTTAATATTAGCTTCCCGTGAGTCCCCTGGCATGAACGCTTTGCTGCCGTTTGTCCAAAAATGGTTACATCCTGTTTTTGGCCCCAATATGTCGTCCAGGAAGTGACAACCTGATTGGCCTCAACACAGCAAACTAATGGATAATGTCATGATTACTTTGTTCAATTATATATACAGACTATGGTTTTTAGGTTTATGTGTTTGCACCAAAACATGATCATATACACAGGTCAGATTAACGCAGGTGTGGCATGATTTGACTAACAGTTAGGAATGGCCATACTGTTTGCATATGTGATGTCCATAAAAGAAATCAAAAAATTTCACGATTCGGCGCCATGCCACATCTCGCCACAAATCTTCATGAGCGCTGCCACAGTCTGACGTTGCAGAAAGAAAATGCACGTCTGCATACAGCGAGGGTCCTGACTCAACCTTAAGCCTGACGCATGTTGGTCCACTTCCCTGGTCAGATGGTCTCACTGCGTATGTCGCCCATAGAAGACTTACGGGATAATCTGGATCGGCGTGTTTGAACCCGTGTGCCCATCCTGAACACTGTTGTTCAGCTTCTTACAGGAGGAGTGGCAGGTCATACCACAACATGAAATCTGTCGTTTAGTGGTTTCAATGCGACAAAGGTCAGCAGTATTAATCGCAGCACACGGTGGTCATACACATTATTGACTGTATTCTGATTCAGAACATGGAAGTCACTGCTATCAGCTCAAAATTTACCATTCTTTGTCACAGCCTGTGTATATTCTGCATATATTATACATATAAAGCATTATTAGAATGTAGTTGCATTACTTTTGTTGGTCAGTGTAATATTTTCGGACTTTCTATCTTTGTATTGTAATATTTTGCCACTTTCTTCCTGGTAACTTGTATTCTGGCATGGAGCAACTGTGACCAAACAATTTCCTCTGGGATTAATAAAGTGTTTCTGATTCTGTGTTTTAATGCAGACTGTCCTTCTCATGGAGGTCTCAGTGTTTTACCGTTTTGAACAGGAGTGAGGAACTGACAATGGAATTCAACTTTTTGTACCCAAATCTGAGTCAGCGTGGACCTGTCTGAGAATTCAGAAATTAATCAAGCATAACATTCAACCACAAAAACATTTTTCTGTCCAGGGATGAAAGCAAATAACTGTAATTTTGCATCTTAATTGAAAAAATAATAATGTAAATAAATAATTACGTATTTAATTTTAGCAGTGAATTTGAAAACTGATGGATCATTCTATTTTAGCATTAGAAATATCTTTTATTAACTGTTAAAGACCTGCTGTGGGTCAGAGGTCTACAACATGTGGCTCTTTAACCTCAGTGCAGTGTCTCCTGTGGCTTTGATAAGTAAATGTTTGCCCTGTGACCTTTGACCTTTTGACCCTAAATTAATTGAGATCCACAGTGGGTCAAGGTCAATATTATTGTCACGTTTGGTCCCACTAGCTCTGTTCCTGATTGAGTTACGCAGTGAACACAGATAAAAAACACACCAACACACAGATGGTGCTGACCCACCCCCCCCCCACCCACGGCCCGAAAACTGAGCAAAATACATAAATAAATATCTTTAAAAAAACAAGACTATGAACAAAATAATTAAAAAATGGCCAAAATGTACAAAATGACAAAAATGTTAATAATAACCAAATGACGTAGAAATAGAAAAAATAAATGCTACATAATCAAACTGTACAAATATGAACAAAATACAGAAAGGAAAATAAATCAGATAAATGAACAAAAATGAGAGAATAAAAGGTAAAAAAAACAAAATAATGAACCAAAAAGTCCCACAAACCTGAACAAATTGATCAACAAAATTGACAAAAACTCAGTAATATTAATAAAATAATCAACAAAATTAACAGAAGAGTAACCAAATAATCTACCAAATATCAACAATGACAAATATGAAAAATGACATTAACAAAATAATAAGATGAAATAAAATGCATATATCTGCAAAAAGATTTTGAAGGTTTTAATATGTCACAACATACGTCACATGTCATGTGGTACATACAGGATTACGTGTCTTATTTTTTCTGTCCAAAAATGCCTCTGTAGGTTTCCGATCCCTGACCTCAGTACAGGCGCCTGATTCTCTCATATTTATTTTGCTTTTCAAGCATATTTCAGCAGTCAGCTTATCATAGTTGTTACAGGAAGTTCCAGCTAGCTTAGCTATGAGTCAGTTCTCTGAGCTCCGAAGACCAGCCCCTCTGTAACTAAATCTTCCCCAGACCCTACGTGTCAGTACAGATCTTGAGTTGTGTTCTACAATAGCCCTGGGTGATGTGTTTATCACTAACGTATCAGAGGATGAGGTGTGTGTTTGCCAACTCACCCCCACATGTCTGCTCATGGATCTGGCGAATCACACCCACAGAGTCTGTCTGTCCAGCGGTCCATGTACTTTATTCTAATGGAACGGCGTTGAGGCGCTTGGTTGTTGTTCAGAGTTTTTTAAGGTGAATATGTACAAAAGTGCTAGCGTGCTCTGTAAAGTTTGATTCTCAGTCCGTAGGTCGATGTGGTTGGGTTCTCAGCTCTGGATTCTGCACCTGTTCTGTCGCCGTCTCGGTCCTAATTACACTTCATCCTGCTCCACGTGTCACATCGGCTGCTTTATCAGCTCGTATCCAACACAGCTGTTTCCAGTGCAGCCTAATTTGGGAGAAATTCACAAACCACGCCCACATCCTCCAAAATGTCAATCATATCAGTGAAACCCTAGCTGAAAACCATGCCTAAAGAAACTCAATTGTAACAATAGTGATTTTGCGAATACATAGCAGTACATTTGACAGCTTTTTGACTGTGCCGTAGGAGATGAGTTAGGTGTTTTAGGATTAAAGAGCCTGTGCATGCTGGTGGGTTAATCATAACAGAAACAATAGGAAACGCTTTTGCAAACCTTACACTGAGTGGTGGTCGACTAAATTTGTTACAGCTGAATTAAATGTGGTGTTTTAGAATTTCTACCCACATATTCACTATACAAGTTATGTCCATTAAAGGATGAGACTGTGTTTATGAGGATATGAGAGTAAATCCACAGTGTTATATATGAAAAGTTTTTATTCATATACAAGTGCTGTAACTTTACAGTTATTGACGTATTTATTTCACTGCTATATACGGAATGAAGTGCACATCTTTTTGCTCTTTTTGGAAATTGCTTAGTGTAAAAGTTGAGCAACATATTAACTTGCCATTTTTGGTGAAATTGAACAAAACAGAAGTGAATGTTTTTGCCCATTAACTGAGGTGTATAAAGAACGTTGCACGTCAAGACAGAGACTATGTCCAAGATGATGAACGTTCTGGACACACATCGACATCAAAAACTTGTGAAAAAATTCAACAAACTGAGCAAATCAAAATGACTGAAAGAGAAAAATGGTTTCATTCTTCATCACACCGTGCTCTCATTGAAACAGTTTCTGGTCCAAAAATAAATCCCAGTCCTTGGTCGTCCTCCTACTTCACCTGATCTAGCACCGTGTGACTTTTTCCTAAGATCAAAAAGGAACACGTTTGACCTACTGCACTGCTTTGATCAGTGGAAGACCTGAATGCAGCAGCGTGTTGATGCAGAAGGAGAGGAGACACACTGAAAATATTTATGTCCACTAAAATTGTGTCTATCTATCCATCCTTCCATCCATCCGCCAGTCCATCCATCATATATCGTTTGTATTTTGAGCTGAAAGGGTTTGGGAGCCGCTGAACTGTGGCGGCACTCCAAACATCTCATACTGAAGATGATGTTAAAAACCGGTGAGCATCCAAAAAGAAGAAGAAAAAAACGTGACGGTGAGTTTGCAGCAGCAGCAGCTCCATCCCTAGCATCGGCAGGTCCATTTGAATATGAACGGCCCCGACTGAAAGGTTACGACCCATAAAGAGGGGGAACGATCTGAACGAATGTGCACGGGGGAGAAATGTCAGAGTGAGAATGGCAGGAAATATGTTAGTGACAAGGAAAAAGCTGCCCCTGGTATTCTCGAGCCCCGATGAGTAAAAATAGGGCATTGGGCAAGAAGGCAGGAAACCAGCAGAGCGAGGCCTCTAGTAGGAATTTCTTCTGGGGAGGAGAGATAAGAGACTTAACTCCCTCCTGCCTGGGCCGGCCAACTTCAACATGCGACATGTGATCACTGATCACGTATGTAGAGCTGCACGAGGAGAATCCGAGACGTGATTTGCAAGGGCGGAGGGTTCGCTTGAACATGTATGGATCATCCCAGAAATGCTCAAACGCTTCATTTTCCATCTTCGAGTGCAGTGTTAATGCATCAGTTTGTGTCTTTCTGTATGAGTTTATAGGGAATGAGCAACAAAATTAACACAATAGTAAAGAAAATGAACAAAGTGGGAAAAAATATTCTTAACAAATGAAGGAAATGAGCAATAAAATGAACTTAAAATTAGCAAAAATGAATGAAGTAACTAAGAAAATGAGCCAAATTGAACAAAATGTCCTCAAAATGAGGAATAATTAACAAATCAATCTTGAATTAACCAAAGAATTTACAAAATAATGAACAAAATGTGCGAAAATTGTACCAGAATTAAAGACTACCATAATGTCTAAATTGTTACTGAAAATGAATTCAGATATCATAAAAGTTTGTGTTTTACTCTTTAAATGTAAAAGATGCGATCTGTATGAACGAGTGTCACAATGATCCACAAAATCAACAGGAACGAGCAGAAAATGGACCAAATAATTAAACAAAAGAATTAATTAATCTGAAAATGAACAAAAGATCAATATTTCCAAAAAGAAACAAAAAAATGACCAAAACTAAACCAAATCCTCAAGAAATGTGCATGAAAGGAAGACGAAACTTTAACACAAAGGAGCAAAATTTAGATAATGAACAAAATTAATCAAAATAATCCAACAGGGAAAAAAAAATTTACAAATTCATCAAGGAAATTAAACAAAAATGATCCACATAATCCACCAAGTCAACAGAAATGAACAAGGAATAAAGACAAAACTTAAAGAAAAGGAGAAAAACAATTTACAAAATAGATAAAAATCTATCAAAAAATCCAAAAAAGAAACAATGAACAAAACTAAGCCAAATCCTTATGAAATTAAGCAAAAATGAATATCTAACAAAATGAAAAAAAAAACATGATCCAGATAATGCACCGAATGCAAAGAAATGAACAAGGAGTAAAGAGCAAAATCATTTAGAAAATGAACAAAAATGATAAAATAAGTCAAACAGGAATGAACAAAAAAAAATCTAATCACAAAAATGAGTCAAACTGAAAAAAATAAGAATAAAACTTAACAAATTGAGAAAAATAACAGAAAATGAGCAAAAAACTGAACAAAAAAACCTCAAAATGAACAAAAGTGAATGAAATAAAAAAGAAAATAAGTAAAGACGTGAACCAAAATGTCACAATTTATGCAAAGTAGGATTTTGAAAATGGCAGTGCATTTTAGGTATGGACATTTTGAGTGATTTTTAACGTCGGGCCAATGAAAATCAATCAGTCGATTAGTTGCGTTGTCGTCATGATGTCATGTTGCCCTGCACTCAAATCAAAATACTAAATAAAAACCCGACCAACACTGATGAACACATGACCTATGCCCTAGTTATATTGTACATTATTGCTATTATCGTCAGTATAATTATTATTTTTTCATCTCACGCAGACCTGACATTATACACGGGGGTGTGACGTGTAGATGTGTTGGTTCTGGTGGGAGCCGTCACACAACACGGTAGCCTATATTTTGGATCTTACGTCATTACAAACGGGTTTTCCGAGCTATCTGAGTGGCTTTCGCAATCTGTCTATTTATACTGTACTTTGGTGAGTTTTGTTCTTCCTTAGTGGGATAAATCATTTAATTACAACAGATGCCTTTAACTGAGGTCAGAGCTGCATGTAGGAGCGCAGTAGTTTTCCCATTAAGGCGCACTGTCACAGACTTGCTTGCAAAATCAAATAGTAATACATGAGATGACAGTGAGAGTTCTCTTTTGAACAAATTTCACTGCACCCAGTCCTATTAGCTTTTATAAATAAACACAGGCATGTCCACATGTTCTCTTGAGGGTCGATGCTTAAAAATGCAGTCGAATGCGTGCACCGTTCCGACGACTCGTGCACATCCCTGGTGCATGTAAATGCAGCTGGGATGTTGCACTGGGCTTTTTGTCTTCGAGTTGTTCACAGCATTTGATCGTGTGGCTGCATAAAGACAGACTCAGACTTTGCATATCATCAGTAATTCACAATCTACTGTATGTGTATGTGTGTGTGTGTTTTCTGATGACCTGTAGATTATTGACTGTCAGCAGGTCAGGACTTAAAGTGGAAACCACAGATCATCACGTTCAGATAGTGACAGATACACCGCATGTGCATGTCAGATGAAAACACCTATATATCAACCTTCATCTGTAAAATCCAGTTTCAAACAGATTTAAACCACTGTTGGTGAAGTCGAACTGGCAAATAAACCCTTAATCACTGTAAATGCTTCCTATGATAATCTGTAGTGATGATGATTAACCCTCACAAACATCTTTTTTGTCTCTAAAATGGTAAGAATTACCGTATAAGATTTTGTTCGTTTTTTTATGATTGTCTCTTTCACGTTTTGTATCTTTGTCATTTTGACTTTCTTGCAGCTTCTGCATTGATTTTGTCTCTTTTGCATGTTATAATTCTTTTCATTGTTTCATTGTCTTCACTCCTTGTTTATTTCTGTTTATTTGGTGGATTATCTGGGTAATTTTTATATTTTCATGCACATTTTGGTTTATTTCCTTGACGATCACCCTTTTTTTAAAATGATTTTGATCATTTTGTTTATTTTCTAAATATGTTACTGCTTTTCAGAAGTTTTTTCATTATTTCCTTGTTCAATTCTGATCATTTGGTGGATTATTTGGATTATTTTTGTTAATTTTCTTGGTGGTTTTACTTTTTTGGTTATTTTTTTGTTTCTTTTTTGGATTTTTTTCAATACCTTTTGTTAATTTTCTAAATTATTTTCATCCTTGTCGTAATGTTTGTCTTTTTTCTTCACTCATTTCTGTTCATTTGCAGCATTATCTGGATAATTTTGGTTCATTTTCTTGGATATTTTATTAATCTCTTTGACCATTTTACTTTTTAGATTCTTTTATTATTTTCATAATTTTGTCTTTTTTCTAAATTATTTTTCACCTCTTTTTAAGCTGTGACTTTATTCCTTGATCATTTCATTTTTCTGCACATTTGACATTTTTTGTACATCTTTTATTTTTATTTATTTTTTTAAAATTTTGAACTATATAACACCTTTGAACCACAAATAACTGTTTGGCTTCTTTTTACTCTGCAGCAGAATCCGGCCTTTAAACATTAATAAAATAAAGAGTCTCTGTTGATCATTTTACTATTTTGGATTATTTTAATAAATATTTTTGATTATTTATGTTCTTTTAATTAATTGATTGATTCATTCATTCATTCATTAATAAATCTGATTTCTTTTCTACTTTTTATAAGTTTTCTCTTTATTCCTTTTTTACTGTTTGCCATCTTAAAGTTTTACTCAGAACGAGAATTCAGCCTTTAATAAAACAGCAGTGATCATGTTAATTATTGATGTCAAATGATACAAACATTTTTATTGTGAGCAGGCTCTTGGTTGTGTCGTCCATCCGTACGGTACGTAAAAACATTTTTGTCCTTGATTGCATCCACTGTGGCCAAAACGTCCTCACTTTGTAGGCCAGGTCCTTGGTTCATTGGTTAAAATATCAAACTGGTTCCCACACACACACACACACACACACACACACACACTCACACACAAACACAGAGACACTGAGGTAATGGCTCAGGGGTGGAAAGTACCGTGTGTGAGAATGTGATTTTCCTCAGGTTAGAGAGTGGAAGTTAGACAATAAACAGTGGCCTTATCAGACTCTGGGCAGAGCTTCCAACCTGATAGCTCAACATATCACTCGGACTATTAGAAACAAATATGACCTCCACGCTGCCGGCCTCAGCCTGCTCTCTGCTATGAATAAGCGAAAATACACCCAAACTGGTAAATGTGTGCCAGCGTTGAACACAGACACAGTCTGACTTCATTAGATGCACTTGGTGACACAACGTGTTCAATATCTAATCAGCCACATGACAGCAGTTCAGTGCATTTCGGCAGGTCGACACAGTCGAGACAGCCGGCTGCAGTTCAAACCGGGCACCAGAATGGGAAAGCACGGTGATTTACATAACTGTGAACATGGCTGGTTGTTGGTCTGAGTAGAAGCGATGTGCAACTGCATTGGGGGATTTTGGCGACCAGTGAGTATCGAAAGTAGTTGAGACTAATAACAATGTCCACTATTGATGAGTTCAAACCTTGGAAAGTTGATGATTTGAGATGATTTTATAGTCGATGTGGACTGTCCACGAAACCTAAAACCGATATGGATCAAAACAAAAGGAAGAATGACTGTTGTTGTGAATGAGGCAACAATACAGAAGTTAACATGTGATTTGAAAAAGCAAGAAGAGCAGGCAATGGATGGATGGATGGATGGCTAGATAGATAGATAGATAGATAGATAGATAGATAGATAGAAAGAAAGAAAGAAAGAAAGAAAGAAAGAAAGAAAGAAAGAAAGAAAGAAAGAAAGAAAGAAAGAAGTGGATGGCATAGAAATTCCTGACCACTGCAATTTACCATATGGATGGATTGATGAACATACAGGATTTAAAAACTGTCCACCATATTATGGAATATCAGCAGATCATGATTAAGGAAGGTGGGTTGAATCTTTATTGAACTTATTGTACTTTTGTTTTACCATTAAATCTCCCTAAATAATGTTGGCAGAATGTTTTTGGGGTTTTCTAGGTTATATTACTAGACAAAACATGTCTCCCCTGTGTAAAAATCCATGCCTGCGTTCGACACCACTCAACCTCATTACAGTGAAGGTGTTTGATTTACAGACAGTGATGTGAAATCGGTTCAGAAGGAGCCATGAGAACTTGTACGTATCAGATTTTCCGGCATCGTGGTCTGTGAGATCGATGACAGTGAAATGAAAGTCATTTGTACACGTGTTCATGGTTGCTAAGTGACAGGGCGTACACGCTGACCACTTCTTATAAACTGTGGGTGGTTCACAAGTTCCCAACACTCATCACATACAGCAACCAGCATCGAAAACATAATCTGTCACAATTTTACTATTCAGATCAATATGTCTCCAACCCGGGGGTCTGCAGCCCCTCCCCAGCGGCTTCTGTGGCTTCGTTCAGTGACAGAAGTGACGTACCAATAAATCAAAATGAACTAAACAAGCACGAGATCAACAAAAAGGAAAAAAAATACTATAATAAACAAAAATTATGGAAAAACTGACTGAAGATGAGGAAAATAAGAAAGAATTAGATTGTAATTGTTGATGACCCCTCCCGTAACCAGAGGTGGGGAGTACTCAACTACATTTACTTCTTTACTTTACTCCTCCAGAGAGTAGATGTTTTGCAGAATACTTTTTTTTCATACTCAGTACATTCGTGATGAAAAAAATGTACTTCTCCTCAGTTACATTTTGCTCCACTTCAGTGAGTAGAATGAAAAAGACGAATGAAAATTGCACAAAATCACTTACCTTTAGAAAAACCACTGAGCAAAATAAGCAAATTATCAAGATGAATACACTGAGAAACATAGTGAGCAAAAATGTTTTAAAAATCTGTCAAAAACTGCAACAAAATGAACAAAAGAGGAACAATTTTTTTAAACATTTGCAAACGAATGATATAGTTAAGAAAATGAACAAAACAAAGCAAGCAAGTAAATTGTGAAATTAATGAAAGTACAAATGAACAAAATAAGCAACAAAGTGAGCACAAATAAGAAAATAATCAAGAAAATTGAAAAAATAAACAATATAATCAAGAGATTATTTTTGTTCATTTTTAGCAATTTTCTCATTTGTTTTGTTCATTTTAAGTCATTTTCTTGATCATTTTGTTCATTTCCACTCAAATTCTGGATTATGTTGTTCATTTTCACTAATTAAAAAGAGTGAAAATGAACAAAATAATCCAGAAAATGAATGAAAATCCATCCATCCAAATGAAAAATGGAAATGGCTGGATGGATTTTCATTCATTTTCTGGATTATTTTGTTCATTTTCGCTCATTTGTTGATTATTTTGTTCATTTTCATGTGTTTTCTGGATTACTTTTCTGGATTGTTGTGTTCATTTTTGCTCATTTTCTGGATTATTTTGTTTATTTTTGCTCATTTTCTTTATTATTTAGCTAACTTTTTTACTCATTTCCTGTACCATTTTGTTGAGTTTCACACATTTTTTGATTATTTTGTTCATTTTCATTTGTTTTCTGGATTACTATGTTCACTTCCACTTATTTTCTGAATTATTTTCTCCCCGTCAACGTTCAGAGAACTCCAGCCCTTGATTATGAGTAAGATTTGCGCATCGCTAACAGCGACCTGCTTCGTGATAATTGGAGATCACAGACATAAGTGCTTGCATTGATGAGAGGACGTGTTACGTAAGCGTCCTTATATGTCCTTTTTGTGTCCACTTCCTGTCAGATTGAGGACACAGCCTTCCTCGCAGCGATATGACTGTATTAGACAATAACCCAAATACCTGTCGCATTTCACTGTTTCTTCTTTTACCCCATTCTATCAGTGTGATCCCATTTCATCCTCACAGCCTATTTCTCTCTCTCCTTCTTCCCCCTCACCACCCCCCCC
>JAQQAE010019596.1:0-10888 GCA_029823295.1 Pseudamia nigra | reverse complement strand
CCAGAACGGATTAATTGATTTTACATGTATTTTTATGGAAAAAGTCGCATCAGATAACAACTGATTCGGATAAAGGCCGTGACGATTATCGTCGTTATCTGAGGCACCACTGTATTCCTGAAATACGCTGTTTCAGTGTTTGTGGCTTTGAATTTCTGACACCATTTACAAAAAATGTCATGGACTCTGCAGAAACCTCCTGCTCCCACTAACCCCCACCCTCCGGCTGCATCTCTTGGACACTCCCCCTCTGCCCGTTGTCCTATCATTTCCTCCCCACTCTTTCCCACCATTTCCACAGCCACACCCCTGGCACACCCTTTGCATGGCCTCTCACCCAATCAATGTACAGCACATCATCCTGTCACACACCTGTTACTTGTTTGTTTGATTCCCTCTGCATATATACTTGGCTTGGTTTTGTTATGTGCTAGTTTGTCTTGTGTTGTATTAGTCCTGTTTAGCAATATTGGGTTTTTGACGTCTGCAAGTGCTATCCTACATGAAACTTGTGTATTCCCTGCCTGGTAGGCTTGAGTTTTGGTTTTTGCTTCTGTTGGTGTTTGTTTGTTCATTTTACTTCAGTAAAGTCTCAGTTTTGTCATTTTTTTGTTTGGACTTCCATTACTCTGCTCTTGGGTCTCCTGATCTGTGACAAAAATACCATGCTTGCACATGCCCAAAATGGTCCCGCACCCTAAAAAAATGTAGTAAATGAATAAATTTTCCACTTTCAAAGGTTCAAGTCTTTTATCAGCTTCTCTCTCGAACAGAACTATAAAATGTAATTAAGCCTTTAAATATTTTATACAATTTTAAGTCATTTTGGGTGCAATAGCACCCCGAGTTTTAATGAGTAAGCACAAAATTTGAAATGTTTTCCAAAAGATGAAGTGCAAAGCGGTTTGTTTGGGTTAAAGCTATTAATCTTGTAATCCACCCTAAAAAACTATAAAAATGAATTAAATGCAAATGAGCTGCTGTTGACCACTCGCTTTCCCTGTGTGTGCCATGGATCCCGTTATGTGACCTCCTTGGCACATTATTGCAGGATGGTTTTAGTGGTTCCTGAGGACGAACTGAGGGTGATGACTATAGCTGTGACATCATAAATATCCAAATGGCTTGACTGAGGTCTAGTTAAAAAAAGGGGGTCTGTGTCTGTTTTTCCTTCGATTGAGACTTTTGGTACTTTAATGATATTTTTAGGGCCCAGATTTGTTTTATAATACAAAAAGACAGGAACTTTTCATTCTCGCATTAACAGAGCAAAAAGATAAAACAGCCTAAAAAGGAAATCAAACTCATGTAACCCAAATATGTACTCAAGCGATTCAATAAAAGCATGTAATTTTTGTTGCCGTTTACACACAGACCCGTGTTTTATGTCCCTGTCACATGACAGCTGGAGCCATACACACCCTGTATGACCTCACTCGGCCTCTGAGGGTCACCACACACATACCAACGTACACTCCACGGAGGTGTGGGTAGACAGGATGGGTGTGGAGTGCCTGGAGTCAGACAAGGCAGCTCATCTTGCTCAGAGAGAGAAACAACTATCAGTAGGATCACTCCACTTCACTCCACATGCTGGAGTCTAAACAAGTCTCTGTTTTCATTTCCATAAAGCCGCACTCTGTCTTTTGTTCTGACGGAGATAAGATGTATAAATTATGAGCAGCTGACAAAGTATACCGGGGCGCCTCAGGCAGCTCATCAGTCATGCTCGGCCTGTCAGCAGGTAACTGATGGGGGCCCTACAGGCACAAAGCCCCCTTTTTAAGCAAAGGAGGGGGAGGTAGAGGAATTAAAGCTGTTGTTGGAGTCCCAAGCACAACAGCTGACTCATATTTAACAGTCTCTTTAAAGGAGCGAGGCAGACGCCAAAAGCTTCCAGCCTCAGAGTGTGTTTTGTTGTTCTCAGGAGTGTGTGTCTTGCTGTTGTGCTCTGTTGGCATTTTACAATGGCGGTCAAGCAGGAGGTAGGCAAACAGAGAAAGTCGCCTTAAGAGACCACCCAAGAGACGTCGGAGAGGGTTCCCTGCTTCGAGAGCGGCACAAGTGCAAAGATTTTGATGTAATAGTGTTTGTGTTAATGACCAATGCCTACTGTACAGAGAAAATTAAATGAAAAAATAAATGTTTTTAAAATATTATGAGCTCAACATCAGTTAATTTGCTCAACTGTCCTTGATCGTGTAAAATGAACCAAAAACGTGAAAAAAGAATACATGACAATCGGGCTCAAAATGAACAAAATAATCAAGAAAATTAACAAAAAATTTGACAAAATAAACAAAAATCAAAAAGATTTAATTACAAATGTACAAAATACTTAGAAAAATGAATACTCAAATAAATGAATCATTTTTACAATTTAACCAGTTAAATTAAAATCATCAACAAAATGAGCAAAATATGAACAAAATAAGCACAAATTTAAAAGATCAGCAAAATAATCAACAAAATAAACTAAAAATGAACAAAACACGACAAAATGAATGGCAACATGAACAAAACAACCAACTACACTGACAAATATAAACAAAATAATGAACAAATCTACAAAAACAAGTAAATTAAAAATGTATTAAAATAACAGAACAATAATTTACAATAAAATCTGAGTAACAGCCTCCAAATTAAGTGAATGAAACCAGGATGACTACTAGAATAAATTATAGAATTACTAAAGAAGTTGAGAATCATTTAGAGTGTCTTTTTTTTTTTTTCCGAGTCACCATCACTGACCACTGGATGCTGCTTAAAACGCTACAGGTTTAGGTTTTAAAACAGTGTTTTTTGCCTTTGTGTCAAGTGCAGGACTGTTCGAACATTCTTTATAATCCATCCATCCATTTATCATGAAAAATTAAGAATGATTGATTTCAGAGGAAAAAAAAGTTTTCTTTCACTTTAAGTTTATTGCATATGTTCAAGTCCTTGAAATCATCTTTTTACATGTTTTTATTTCTACAACTCCATCCATACTTGTTTTCCTCCATCTCCTTAGAGTTTGTTGAAAGTCCATTTACAGGATATAATGTTACACAACCAGCTCCCTCACTGCATCATCAATCTACTAACGTTATGCAAGTTGGACGCCTTTTAGATCATCTGCTTGTGTCCATTTTGTCCCCGGAGCACAAACATCAACAGAGGGCTATAAAACTTCGCCATGATTGAATCTGCTGAACCTATTCATATCTCAAAATTCTAGGTCAAAGGTCAAGGACATAAATTATAAATAGCCAACAAATTAATGTACAAAGCAAATAAAAGGGGACTAGAAGCATAAAAACAGACATATAGCGGTAATAAAGAAGAAAAAAGACAAACAAAATTGGTCTTTGAGGGACTTCTCTAAGTTTCTGATATGGAATGAGAAGCTGGGTATATTTGGAAAATTGTCTTCGACTTGTTTAGAATACGTTTCGAATTTATTAAAGTAGTTGTACCAGCTGATGAGATTCACAGCCTCCCCTTGGCTTCACTGAGATGGTGGCTTTAAAGCGTTGCAGGTATGTATATGCAATGGTTATTAGGCAGTCACAATGCGGATATGCCCTGAGGGTACATACATCATCATGTCTGATATTTGGCTCAGTTGCCCCATTGAAAAGCAGCCAAATTTCACACCACACAACCAGGCAACATTAAAATAGCAAATTACACCCTTCTTTGGCCCATAACGTCAGTCGCTAAACCTGACACTTGCATCATTGAATCCTTTCTTTCTTCATCATACCCAAATCTACACCCATGTGGCTTCATCAAAACTTCCCAGTAGACTTTCCTTAACCTTTTGGTGTACGTGGGGAGAATTTAACCAATTCCAGACTATGTGCGTAAATTCCTCCACGGATCACTGGGCTTCATTGGAGTGCTAAAGCCAACTATGTGAACGAAGAGGATCTGATTTACTGAGGCTTTTATGCACTGTGTGTATTTGAGAGATAATCGTAATGAGACAGTGTACTGGGCTAAAGATGACAGGTAAGAATTGATGTCTCTTCCTGCAGCAATGTGGGTGGGAATGAGTTGCCACAGCAGCTTTTATCTCCTCCAGATACCGTCATGTTCTGTTGCGTGGACTGTAATCATACTAAGTGCTGAATATAACACAAGTAACAAAGTCAAGTTTACGTCCAACGCTGCACCGGGTGTGACAACAAAAGTCCTAGAGGTCTAATCTAAAAGACTGGGAAAAGGTGCTTTGCCAAAGAAATCTTAATAAATTCAATAAGATGTGACATTCCCATATAAAAGTGGATTAATGTTCCCCTAAAAGTGAAAGCCTTACTGGAAAGCGACTGCAGCAGGACAAGTTGTATATGAGGACAGAAACAAAGCTCTGTTGCAAGAAAAGGGCAGCGAGTTCGGTAGGTTTATGTCCCCTCATTATATTTCTGCAAACCAATCTCCGTGGCTGTCTGACGTCTGGAAGGACATAAAGTATCACACCTTCATTTGGGTCAGACAGGTACTTTACTGTATCAAATGATTGGGAGTATAAAATTCTCTGAATAGAGTCTGATACCAGAAAAGGAAAGACACCACTGACGCTCATGAGATGTAAAATAATACAGCTTATCTCGGATGCCCAGGAGGAAGAGACGTGTCCACCGCTGCCAAATAATGGCATATTTCCATATGAGTCATTCAACATGACAGTTAAGGCTTAAAACATCTCAGATTCTGCTCAGGGCTAAAATGAAAATACCCAAATAGTACTTTTTAAAATGAAAAGCTTTTTCCCCTCCAGAAATTTATGATCTTCCAGTGACAAAATGAATGCAAGTTCAACCAAATCCTAAAATATGCGTGAGATCTTGCCAATTTTGTGCTGCGCAGGAGTCAAACTGAAAATATGCTTGCCAATTCTGCCAATGAGCAGATTTTACCATGAAATAAGCCAATTAAAAGACCCTTATTGCTCATTTCAATGTCCATATTTTTATGCAGGGGCTGTAATAGAATACATTTGCATGATTTACACTTTGTAAACTTCTTATTGGCCATACTAGTGATGCTATTTTTATGGTCTCCCTGAAGTATTTTCTGATTGGTCAGTTTTTACAAAATCTATTTACTGACCAGAGGTGGGTAGTACTCAAGTACATTTACTCTCTTTCCAGGTACTTTAGTAGTTTTCCCATAAAATGTAACAAGTATGAGCTTTGCAGAGTACGGTACTTTTTTACTGTCACCTACATTTGTGATGAAATAAAATGTACTTGTTCTCAGTTACATTTTGCTCCATGCCAATGATGGGAGTAAAAAAGGTTAAAATAAAAAATAGAATATATTGATTAAATGATCAGAGTGGATGAACTAAGCAAATAACTGCAAAAATAATCACAAAATGAACAAAGTATTCACGAAAATAAAGAAAACTAAACAAAGTACAGTAGTCAAATAAATTCTCAAATTAACACAAGTACAAATGAACAAAATAAGCAAAAAGGAAGAAAATAATCAAGGAAATTAACAAAATTAAGAATATGGTCAAAAATTGAACAGAGCATTAGCAAAAAAGAAACAATGTGAGCAAAAATGATCAACATAATTGAAAAAGTTAAAAAGGATCAATAAACAAAATAAGCAACAAAAACAGTAAAAATGAAAAAAAAATGAACACTATAAGTTACAAAAATTAACAATGAACAAAAAACAATCAATTCTGCATTACTTGAGTAATTTTTTATGACTGTTTTAGACATAGTTTTTATGAGTACTTCTACTTGAGTCATTAGAATTCTAAAGTAGCAGTACTTTTACTTGAGTACATAATAAACCTGAGGAACAAACTTCTTGTTCCATTAGTCCTTTTAAGTTGACCTTGTTCACTTCTCGATTTGCTTTAGGTGGAATCCACACTAGTTTGTCTCGATTCCCTGAAGAACTGAAGTGAACATGGTGAGATCAGACCTTGGACAACGAGGGAGTCCACATTGAAAATCAGTACATTGTTGCATATTTCAGATAATGCATTGGGAATTTGCATTTAGTGCAAGAAAATAGGGGACAGTAAAAAATAATATTAAAATAAAATAAGCAAGGCAGTTCTTCAATTATTATGAAAGGTCAACGCTGCAAAATGAGCCATTTACAAGAGGAAGAAGCACAGAAAAACAAATGTTCTTATAGTCACTACCAGACACAGGTACTATTCAAGTACATTTACTCCTTTACATGTACTTGAGTAGATGTTTAAAATGAATGTACTTCTGAGAGTTATTGTTTTGCAGAATGCTTTTTATTCAGTTACATTTCCGGTGGAATAAATTTACTTCTACTCAGTTACATTTGACCACAGTTCAATGAGTAGGAGTAAAAAAGGGTTGTATTAAAAAAAAAAACCAAAATGGCCAATTAAATGAAAAAATGAACTTAATATTCAATGGAATTTTCAAAATGAAGAAATAAATAACAAAATGCGTACCAAAATGATCACAAAAATAAGGGAAATAAACAAAGTAAGCAACTAAATGATTAAAAAGGTAAAAAGATCATCATAAACATGAACAAAGTAAGAACAAAATGAGCAAAAAATGACCAACATAAGCAGAAATGAAAAAAAATTAAGGAAAAAATTTAACAATATAATAAAGAAACTGAATAAAAAATGCACACAATGTGCAACAAAATGAGCGAAAAGCAGAAAACTTATCAAAGAAATTGGCAAAAATGAACAAAATAGTATGTTAAAAAACTGAACAAAATAACTGACAAAACTGAACAAAAATCAACAAAATAAGCACTAACAATAATCAAGGAAATTAACAAAAATGAACAAAATATTTGTTTGAATGCAATATATTACACTGAAAGAGATGTCATGAAGTTACTTGTTTTAATTTTACTCAAGTACTTATGTTCAGTAGTACTTCTACTTAAACTTAGAACGTAACAATACTTTTACCTGAGTAGTGTTTCTGTTTACTCTGTCCACCACTGTTCGGTACATTTATCACAGAGTAATTTTGAACTCAACATTTTTATATCAACATTTTCAACCACTTATATATATGCTGGCTTGATGAAACATTTTAATGACGAGGACAGGATTTTCTGTGGTTTATTGTTTCCCTGCTATTTTATGGTTTAAGGTTTCTTTGTTTGATTATCTGTAAACACAGCGCAGTCCTAAATGTCCATCTTGCAGTCGATCCACGATTGCCTGTGCAGCGAGTGGACAAAGGCAGGGAGCGATTACAGCAGGATGTGTCTGGTTAGTCAATATTTGAGTCTTTACCTGCTTATTGTGAGATATAATGGTGGATTAAGTCTTTTAATCGACTGTAAAGCATTTGTTTGCAGGTATTCATCCGGAACATTCCATATGTAGTTCCACTTTAGCTAAAACTATGACTGCATGTGCTGTGTCTCAAACACTGACATTTGCATACATCCATTAAGAAGTATTGTTATAGGGTGAAGCTTTATATGGGTGAGAGTGCAAATGAGAAAGCAATATTCATTATGAATCTGTTTAAGACAGTGTTTTAAATTCAGTTCTGGTATATCAGTGTGTAAAAGCTATTTTTCATAATAGCAATACTAGGACCTGTGCAACAAAGCTGCTATATACAGTACTTAAATAAATTAGACCAAATGATTAGGTATGCAAGTAAATAAATTATGGCATCTTAATCAACAACAATAATGCACATTACAATTTTTTCAGCTTTTCTGTAAACATGGAAATTCATGGATATTATCAATAATAATATTCTTATCATTAAAAATATGAATTCCGTTGGTTTAACCCAGGGATCGGGTGCCTGCGGCTCCTCTTTAGCCCCTGTCAAGTGGCTCCTGTGGCTATATTCACAAAGGAACGTACCACATTATAATAAAACTCGCAAAAACTCGGGTTGCGAGTAAAATAGTTCCCAAGAGCGAGAGGAGAGTGCGCTACTCACCGACCGACTGGAAACGTAGACGTGAAATGCACGCCTCAAATAGTGCTTCATTTTGTGTTTCTTCATCATGGGACCTAAGATGGATGCTAGTGGTAAGAAGAAAACCCGTAATATGATGTCGATGCAGGTGAAACACAAGATCGTAGACAGACATTGTCGTGGTGTTCAAGTGACCGATTTGGCTAAGGAGTACAGTAGGAGTCCGTCCACCATCTGCCCGATACTGTAGCAGAGCTCACGACCGAGGAACTCCAGGAGCTACAGGCGCTGCAACAACAGGAGGTTCAGCAGCAGTTCATCAGCAGAGGAGGGCGATGAGGAGGAGGTTACGACAACAGCAGAGATTAAGGAAATGTTGTGGCACTATGAACTGTTCCGCTGGTTCATAGAAAAAAAAAAACACCCGAGAAACACCCTGCCTGCGGCCGTCTGTCTCCAAGGTAACGTGTCATTATAAATTATAAATCATTTTTAGAACTAATTTCATGCATTCCGTTTCAGATAATTAATATACGCAACTTCCTTTTCAGATAATTATAATAAATAAACATTCTTTTCCAGATACGTTACGTGCATGTACAGGTGTGTATATATGGGAGTTTTCTTGGGTTGTGGAATGGATTCATTGGTTTTACATGAATTCTTGTGGGAAAATCGGTCCCGGTTTACAAGTTTTCCACTTCACGAGCCTGATCCCAGAATGGATTCAACTCGTAACCAGTGGGTTCCACTGTATAACAAATTGAACAAAATAAGATAAAAACCGACCTAATTACAAAAAATACAGACAAAACTGAAGACAATCGTGCAAAATGAACAAATCATCAAGATCATGAACAAGATTTAAGAACATCGCTGAACAATGAATCAGAAAAGAACAAAACAAAACAATTGATAAAATAAACAAAAATCATCAAGTACGTGAGCCAAAACAAGAAAATGAAGAGAAAATGGAAAAGAATGAACAAGATTGAGATAAAACTGAACAGAAAGATCCAAAATATTATCAAAAATGAACAAATATAATCAGGAAAATCTGCAAAACTTGAGAAAAATAAATACAATGATAAAGAAATGAACAAAATAATCACTAAAGTGAACAAAAATGAACTACATAGTCAAGCGAGGGAACAGGATATGAAAAAGGGAACCAAAGTTGAACAAAGTAGCAAAAAAGATTTAAAAAAATGAATAAAATAATAAACAATAAACATGCCAATGTGAGAAAATGATGCTAAATATTTTTGTACTTTCTTGTTTTCACCGTGTTATGTCAGGGTGGAAAACTGCGGGTAATTGGTTGACCTTCATATGACTTTTTGTTGCCTGTGGTTTAACTTGTCAGAGTTTCAACACACTGAGTAACAATATTAAAGTGAGCTTGTCATAAATGCAGGCAAATGAGGTGTTTTCATTCAGCTGAAGCCTGATCTATTGTGTAGCAGAGATTACATTTACGTACACAGCTACAAATCTCCACCGTGACCACAGTTTGACCCCTGGGGAAAAGCGCCAGTGGGAGACCGAGGGGTTGTGAAATCATCTGCTTGGTCATCCAGGTAAACGTCTCCGATTAGTGATGAAAGTGAGAGACAGATGGTCGATGGAAAACCTCCAATAACAAAGAACTTCAATACAAATGGTCAATACATCAATTTGAAGGAGCTAATTATAACTCAGGGGCTGCTCTTGATTGATCGCTGCAGAGCACAATTACCAAACTGTCCACATTAAACTGATGTATGAGTGTTTTAGGTATTACAGCTCCTGAAAGTTTAATACATTTCTCATTAAGACGCCGTTGGTGATGTGTGGTCGGTGTCCTTCCTCGGTCTGATTTGACGGCAGAGAAAAAAAGCGAGCGAACACATGGACTTTGACAAGAACATGCCCACTTCAATGCATGCCCTTGTTCGAAACGCTGGAGAAAAAGACTAAAGGGAAAAGCAGTCAACTGTCTGGCATAGAACGACGTCTTCTCAGCAAACAGCATCGTCCTAACATCCTTGCACAGGGATATGTAACCTTCAGCTGTTTTCTTCAGAATGACGGGCTGCACAAATGACTCTGAATCAATACAAGCAGCTGTAAACAGTGATTGTTCCTTATTATACTGGTACCAACTCCAGCTTTCAATATAGATATATTTCCACTGTATGATTATTGATTGATTTAGGGTGAAATTCAATGTGTGTAGTGAAGTTTCTATTAAAGGTTCCTACAAAGATATTTCAGTTTTTGTGCAGGTGAACTGGTTTTAGTCCATTAATGATCCAATCACAATGTTGGGAATTTAGTTCTGAGCTCATGGTTTCTCACAGTCCCTGGTACATATTTGGACATGTGACCTGCCAGGAAACACAGCTTACAACCTCGTAGGTGCACACGTACTCACACACGGAGTTGAAAACCGTCATAGTGGTAGTTAGCAACCGTAGCTTCTCTAACTACAGGATGACTGAGGAGAGACAGCCTGCATTCCAGATTCCTTCATCAAGAACAGACATACTAGCTTGACAACTGTGACGTTGTAAGCAGCGGTGACTGGAAGGTCACCTGTTTAATCATTTATATCAGTCCGCAATGAAAGAAAGGCTAGCTAGTTTTCTGGCATCGCTGACTGGACCTTTAAATCCGTGAAAGCTAAAATACCTGAATGTGTTCAGATTGTGTTCAGATGGGTTTAGACTTCCACTTCCTGTCTATGGCTGTGGTATCAAGTTTGGGCTTACTTTAGAACACCAACTCAAAATTATTTCAACTGTGGTTTGGTCAGCTGATTGCTTTCTTGATAATTTGAATAGTTTTTTGGTTTGTTAAAATGATGAGCAGTGTTTCCAAAGCCATTGGTCTTATTTGGTCCATATTCAGCTTATTTATTATACAGTGGAACCTCGGATAACGACCGCTTCGGACACCGTTAAATTCGGATAACGACGAAAAAATTTATTAAAAAT
>JAQQAE010019595.1:0-10888 GCA_029823295.1 Pseudamia nigra | reverse complement strand
CAGGAGTCAGGAAGGTTCTGGAGGGTCTTCTGTTTGTTTAGTTCACAACATAAATCCAAAGTTATGAACCGGGTTGGATGAAATGTTCAGGATTGGTCAGAAATAGCACAAGGACCAATTGATTAGATTCTGGGAGTGATCTGGAAAGGATTTTTCACCATTGTGAAATAGGACCAAATCAACATTCGTCCTTAGCAACGCCACAAATAACACCCAAAAAATTTTGCCAAAAAAACATGAAATAACACTATAATAGATTCTGTCAAAGCACAAGGTTTGATCCAGATATGGGCAATATTCCAGATATAGTGATCAGGAATGCTTATACTTACAGGGGTTGAGGAAAAATAGCCACTGTGAGGTAGTAAATAAAGCTATAGACATGAAACTGACACCAAACTTTAGTGGAAAGTCTGCTGATTCAGTAATGTGCCCCTGGATATGACATATCTGCCACATTTATGGAGCTAGATCCAGAAGAAAACCACCATAATCTATTTTTTTTGAATAACTATTTTACTAATAATGAATGTACGTGATTCCAAATGCTAATGGTAGGTTTTCACGGTCAAAGAATCCAATAATGAGGGTCAAATAAATTTAAGAATATTACTTTTGAGTGAAATAATTTTACGGGGGAAATGAGCATAGGTTCAAATGATAATAATAGGTTTTCACTGTGAAGAGAAACTGAGCTGCCTTGGCAGAGGTCTGTACTCTCTGAGTGCTTTGTAGTTTAGTGTTTTGAAAAAAATGTTTCTTTTGAGAGAATAAAAAACAGCATATAAGTGAAACATTTTAAGAACAATAACTGACTTGACTGACAGCATTACACCTCACTGTGTGTCCTAGTGTTGTAGTGATACAGAAACCATGGAGCCAACAGAGGATCTGACCGTGGAGGCTGTGGAGTTTTGCCGGCAGCTAGGCAGCCAGACAACCAAGGTGTCTGACATTGTTGGAGGAAAAGACAAGGAAGTTTACAAGGCAATTCAAGAGGGAATCGACAGAGTCAACTCTGTGGCCACGTCTAACGCCCAACGCATACAGAAGTGGATCATCCTCAAAAAGGACTTTTCTGTTTCTGGAGGAGAGCTGGGTACATACAGCAGATGATTAAGTTGTATGATCATACTAGCATTTATGTATCATTAAAACATAATGTTACATCAGAGGCACAGAGATGAGCTTTTTTTCTGAATTATGATGTACAATGTAATGGATTGAATTAATTGCCCATTGGTTTTTGCTTCCAGGTCCCACGATGAAGCTTCGCCGCCCTGTTGTCCTGGAGATGTATCACGACTTCATAGAGAGCCTTTATCAGTAGTGTCATGTTCTGAATGAGCTCTGACTCCTTTCATTGTATGTAGCTACAGTATATGTGCACAAAATGTAAAACCAGTACGGGAACCATATTTAATTTCTGTAATATTTAAGCAAATACAAATTATTTTTCAGTACTTACCAATACTTCAAGAATGTAGCACTAGGTGATGCACCTCTCCTCACACCAGTTACTTGTATATAAACTGCATTTGATGTAAAATCCATTAAACATCAAACTAAACCATAAATTAAATTATCATAGCAACTGAGGGGAATTATGTCCCTGATTATGATTTACATAATACTAAATTAAAATATAACGTGTAGTAGTATAACATTTAATTCCCTTTTTACATTCATCAACAATATGATGGAGAAAAAGAATATAGTGCAAAGAAAATCTGCAAGTTTCATGCAAATTGAGTTTATGTTCAAATTGTTAAACTTAAATATGTAACATTTTTGCATTGGCAATAAATATAGAGCACAATCTGACACATTTTAAATAGTTAAGACTAAAATGCATGTCACATTTACAGTGCCTGTTGGTCAGAGTTGTAAGACAGTACTTTGGCATGTGAAATGGCAAAAATAAAACATTCTGGATCAAACACCTGAGTCTTTTTTTTTTTTTAATACATATTTGGTTGAAATGTGCAGATTAATATGATAGAAATACATTCTCTTCAATACATATCCTGAACTCTTTTACATATTGCTTCTGTAAATTCTGAGCACTTTGAGTTTCCTCCTAGATCTTTAGTCAGAACCTGGAAGAGAAATGAGTACTGTTAGAACGTGAGGTACAAAAAACAATGTTATTAAAATGGCAAAAACAATATGTCTTCCTTTCTTGGAACACAGATTACCTTTTTATCTCGGATGGTGTCAAAGCAGGCAGTTTCAATCTTGTTGCCGTAATCATGCAGACCCATGTGCCGCAGCATCATGACTGCACTGAGCAACAGGGCAGTGGGGTTGGCCATATCTTTTCCTGCGATGTCTGGGGCTGTTCCATGCACCTGTCAAGGAGTCAGTCATCCGGTTTTATATTTAAATGGACATTGAAATTCATAAAAAGACAATGGCCATCATGCCACACACATTCCTCCTGTACTAACTGTATGTTGTGAAGAAAAATCATCATCACCTGATGATCGAAAATGAAGATAACCTACCGACTCAAATATGGCAACACCATTGGCACCAATGTTGCCACTAGGTGTCACACCAAGTCCTCCGATTAATCCAGCACAGAGGTCACTGCAATAGTAAACATGCTCCAAATGATTATGTGTTTTTACTGTTGTACATAAAATGAGTGCTACATTTTAATTTATGATTATTATTCTTTATTGGACTAAAAAACTTCACAGAAGGTTTTCATTTTTACAAACACTGTCTGTGAAAATATAACATGGATGTCTACATCTGCTATACTAATGTACAGGTTTTCTGACACACAAAAAAAAATCTTTGCTGCAATTCTAAGACGTTCAAAAAATTATTTGACATAAATATAATGGGCTCACATGCATCATACACTAGTGTTTGGACACCCAACGGGTGAACCTAGAGAAATGAAGCCATCCCATTTCAAATCTATAGTAATCCATATCAAATCTGACCTGCTCATAAGCACGAAACTCAGGAACAAAAACGAATAAACAAACAAAATAATCAATAAAATCAACAAAAATGATCAAGAACAAATAAAATAAATACAGAAGGGAACAAAAACTAAAAAACAGAACTTTTTCTTCATGGTCAATGTATTTGTTTATTTTTGATCATTTTGTTGATTTTTTTCATTTTTAGTCATTCTTTTAATGGCCAAAAATTTGAAACAGTTACAGGGATTCCAATGGATAATGGATTTTATGAGATGTCAAAGTTCTTTTATGTGCAACAGTGAGGCGTCCCAATACATTTGTCCATGTAGTGTACATGCATTTGAATACAATGTCCCTGTTGGTGTAATGGTCAGACATTCAAATACGTTTGTCTGTATAGTGTGTATTTACCTCAAGATGTCCCCATACAAATTTGGCATCACTAAAACATCAAACTGTTTGGGATCCTGCACCATCTGTAAGAAGAGGAATAATTAATCAGGTACTATTTTTGTAATGTTAAAGGATGCAAAATAATGCATGCAATACAGCCTTACGAAAAAAATACCAAATGAAATTGGAACATACATTAAGGCACACAGTGTCCAAGTACATCTCAGTAAATTTCACATCTTTGTGTTTTTCAGCAGCCTCTCTGCACTTTTGTAGGAAAAGACCATCTGACATGCGCCTAAAGGTACACAGGAGGGGAGAAAGTCACCCATTTAATTTCAGCAAATACATTTTAAATGATATATTACAAAGAAGAGAATAAAACATACATAATATTGGCTTTATGAACGGCAGTAACACTAGCCCTCTTATTGTTTCTGGCATATTCAAAAGCATACTCAGCGATACGTTGGCTGGCCTGCTCAGTGATGAGCTTAATACTCTGTACAACTCCATCAACAATCTGAAATATAAATAAAAAAGCTTGCAATGACTCACATTCAAAGCTGGTGACAAAAAAAAAAACTGGAAAAGATTATATACTGGTAAAGGTTCTTACCACATGCTCAATGCCACTATATTCTCCCTCAGTGTTCTCCCTGATGGTGACCAGGTCCACATCAGTATATGGGGTCTGGTAGCCCTCAATGGACACACAGGGACGCACATTGGCATACAAGTCAAAGGTTTTCCGAAGCAACAGGTTCATAGAGGGATGACCAGCAGCTATTGGGGTCTTCAAAGGACCTAGAGAGGAAACATGCTGTATTTTAAATGCTATAAATGTTCAGCGTCATCTCAAGGCAAAAAATTTAACTGAACTTACCTTTCAGGCCTATTTTAGTTCTATCCATTGATTCTTTGGCATCAGGAGGAATCATCCATTTGCCCCCAGGTCCTTGAATTGCTGTAACATTTCTCTCTTCCCACTGAATGGGTGCCTACATCAGGAGTGCATAAGTTTATTTTTTCTCACATGTAAATATATACAGAAAAATAAGAGGTTCAGTGCATATGTTTAAATGGTTGCATGTTATTACTATGCCTATGTCTTAATATTACTGTTTAATAGTGATGCTTGATGATGGTTCCTTCAGTACTAACCTTAGCTGCTTCAAATATCTTCATGACAGCAGCAGAGATCTCTGGACCAATTCCATCACCGGGGATTAAAGTGACAGTTTGCATCTTTGACACAAAACAGATAATACAAAATAATGCATTATCCACTTAAGACTAAGTGATACAATCTTACATGGCATACACTGCACAAAAACATAAAAAGGTAAATAATAATAATTCGATTTAAAAGAATTACTCCACGGCTGGACATCATGGGTCTTGGAGTCTCTTTCTTCAAGGCACCAACCGCCCGTGACACCTGTTAATTAAAAAGCACCATGCCTTAATGCAGTTTGCATAAATGCTGTTATAATTAATTGAAAGCAAAAACTTACAACCAGGCTATTATGGAAACAAGGCACATTATGAATCCCTGCTGCACCCACTAAACACTGATCATGACAGAAACCAGTAATTTGTCATAAAATACTAAAGAGATTCATGTCTGAAACAATATGCAAAGGACATATTGTATTGAAAAGGCATTCTTCAAATGACACTTGTGCACATTATTGAGCTGCAGCAAAACCAAGGGTCCAAGTTGTAATGCAGGTGGCAAAAGCAAAGATTACATTGGTTAAAAATTGACAGCTGAGTTTAAATGCAGATTTGCGCGAGGAACACTGTTTGAATACTGTATAGTAGAACAAAAATGAGGTCTAAAATGCATAAATCTGCTAATTTGTCAAACATGCGAATCATTGGTATTTCTGTGGTGACCCCTGAGGGGAGCAGCCGAAAGAAGAAGAAGAAGAGAAGAAAAGACACCCCACTTCTCTGTCCTTAATTTTTACTACAATGGGAAACTACAAATTAGCTTAACAAAATACTTAACCTTAACTTACTTCCCTGTGCCTGGATTTTATCCTGGCCATTCATCGATAAACCCAACTTTCTTAGTAGGTTAACAATCTGTCGATGACATTTGTTACAAACTACCACATATTTTTTCAGTTTGAAGGATAACATGTTTAAGCTAATACATTTTGCGCAATCATTGTTGTGCTAGCTAAACATTCAGGAGTCAGGTTGCTATAGTAACCGCTATTCCGTAGCCTAAGGGCTAGCAGTTAGCTAGTTTTCTGAGTGACTTTGCGCTGCATTTCATCTTTATACGCCAAGAGAAACATATAACTTTAACGTTGGTTAATTAGCTGAAACATAATATGCGCTGACGACAAATTTAACAAAGATAAGACATTTTTATGCCTTACGTACCGCTGACCTCCACGCCTTCCCTGCCATTCTGGGCCGAGGTCGACACAGCTACTGTCAAGTCAACCCCGCAGGAACAGAGCGGACTTCCTTTGCAATCCTACTCGTTCAATGAAGGCAATTACTGGTATATGAGCGTGCACATTATGACAGCATTTTTGTGTAAAAAATGAAAGTAAAATGCATATAATGTGTTTATTTTTCCGTTAACATTTCTACTGTAGACAACGTCTAATTTCGCTTATTTTATTTTCTTCCGGGATAAAAAAAAAATTGAACGTCAGGGACCTATCAAGTGATCAATGGCTATTCAACTCTTAATATTTTCTCACGAATCTGAGGAAAGTTATATTTTTTTAAAAAGTCTGACATTATGAATATATTAGGATTCACATTGTGAGTGAATTGTATATTTCATGGATGAGAAAGTATTTGACATGCTATCAATTTACACCAGCAGGTGGCGGTAGCAGACTACTTCTACGTACTTCTACTTCTAGTTTAGGGTAGTTTAATCCCAACCTTTCACTCAGTGATTTTTACGCCTCGCTTCTTTACTTTAACCACCACATAGTACATGTTTGAAGATGTTCTTGTAAAGATTACAGGTATAAAAAAAAGAGCTTAATTTGTTACCTTTACAATTTTTTTATTTTCCACAAGTTAGTTGTACACATAATAAACTGTATGGTATAAAACAAGTAGAAACAGCTGCCACAATCATTCACTTTTTTGCAAAAGTTTAACTTACAAAGCATACAGCATGGGATAAATAAGCTCCCAGAATGATCCAGCAATGCAATACGGAAAATCTGTTATTGAGTACTTATATAATTCTTAAGCAGCATAGCTCTCAGCAGAAATGCAGGCTACAGCATGGCACAAAATGCACACTGTGCAAGTAAAGACATCTTTGAACCAAACTGAGGACTGTCAGTATGGATAAAGGTTTTCAAACCACATACATGTATCACCATGATACCAGTGCATAGGATGTAAGAACTTCAACAAACACCTCACACGGCAGCACAGAGCACGTGTGTCAAATTATATTTGTCAAGCATTTGGATATAGCTAAGCAATTTGAAAAACCTACAGTACAGTACATAGAGCCACAATATTTTTAAGTCATACAACAAAACACTGCTTAATGTTCCACACAGATGTTTCAGAAATAGCCCAGCTCAGATGGCATACTGCTTTGGCTGCTTCTTTAAGCTCATAGACCTTTCAGTTTGTGAAATGACATGTGTTGCTCTGTTGTTGAGGAGCCTGCATTCATGAAGAACATCTGAGAAAAGGGAAAGATAGACAGGGATTATCTACAGTAAAGTGTCATACACGTACACAAGTGATTACATGCAGCATCTTCATTAAAAATATGTTCATACCATTAAACTGTTTGTAGGCTTCTTCAATAATGGCATTATTTGACCGCTTTATCTCCCAGTAACTATCTTCAACCCATGGTTTGCAGTCAGGATGTTCAACCAGCTGCCCGTTTTTGTACAAACCAGCTACAAAAGCAGAGAAAGAAAAACAAATCCTGCAGGTTAACACTTTAATTGTACAGAAATTATTTATGCCAGTAATCTCACTATAACACTGTAAATAAGTAATACATGCAAGAGATTAATCTGAGGGTATTGTGACAAATAATCACTAGTCCTATACCTTTGATGGTATCATCAATGTCTTTGCATAACTGGTACAAGTCACTCCCTCGTCCAACTACTCGTTCACCTAAAATTTAAACAGAAGACAACAAATGTCCTTTACATACATTAGAACAGTATTTGCGACATAGTATTGAATACATTACCCTGCATAAGAACCATCACAAAAACATCTTACCATCCAGCACCTTGATGTTGGGAAACATCTCAAGAACTACAGTTCTATACGATGTGTTCCTGCAAACTAAAATGAAGAAATATAAGATCATACTGATTTTTTATCTGTTTTAATATTTACCAAAAACAGGTGAACAAAAACAGGTCTACCTGGATTAGTGTAATTGTAGGTGTTGTCTTTAAGACGTATATTTTCTAGTTTTCTTAAAGACTGAAGGCAGTAAAGGCTCTCAATACTGGTAAAGGGCAGACAGGAGATCATGTTATTGTGCAATATATTTAAAGGCAGATTTCTGTGCTTATTCATCTGGGATATGAATGTGATTAGTGATAACATATGATACCATACAATACCTGGTTATGAGATTACCAGCCAGATTTAAGTTCTGTAGAGCATCACAACTACGCAGAGGTTCTGAAATTAGAGAATATGGCTCAAAAATTGACACAGCATAGAAATAAATCTTTATCGTACCAGAATCCTTACCTAAATTGGAAATCCTATTTGAAGATAAATTGAGCACTGAAAGAAGCCGAAGAGATGCTAAAGATGCTAAATTTGTGATATTATTTCCATAGAGGTCCAGTCTTTCCAAGTTTATGCACTCCCCTATGCATCCAAGATCATGTATTCCTGTAAGACAGTGACATATAATTAACATGTTTGCATTTTTGATGATCTAAATAGTATTAATTTCATTTCAACTTACCGGCACTTCTCAGTTTGAGAAACAGTATTGACTCCAGATCAAATTCTCCTGTTCGAGATTTGAGCAGCACCGCAGTTATCTTCTCAATGTCTCCGTCTGGAATAAACAGCGAAACGAGACACAGGGATGCAGCACAGCTAAGCATGAAATTCACTTTTTCTCTGTGTTTATGTACAAAATTCAACCACAGTCTCTAATATGTGAGTCAGAACAGAGTTGTGTCTGTTGTGCTTACGGTGGAATAAGCAAATAACTCACGCAGTAATCCCCAAATACTAAATACACATTCAAACATTCCATGAGTTTCATACTTGGCAGCACACTGAGGTTTTTTTTACATGAGAAAGAGGTCACAAACACACAGATATGCTGCTCTGTGTCATCTGGCATGGCATTTTCTTGCCAGTTCCAAACATGAATAACAACTGAGACAGTTTTATTTGGTATTTTATATATTTAGATTCAACTTCCTGTAGGTCAAATTAGTCCTGAAATCAAGTTACATCTATCTTATTTCTCTGCAGAAATAAAGTCGAATCAGGACAGGGTCATGGGAAGAAATGTCTAATCAGATAACACTCAATTTATCCCTATTTTTAGATTTCCTTACTGGTTTTACTGTATATGATGAAATCAGGTGCATACAGATAGGGTAGCCAGAAAACTGGACAATGGATCCCAAATGTTTTCAGCTCAAGAGCCAAAAAATAAATATAGCAACTACTTAGGAATCAGACACTTGGAAAAACAACATTATGAATTGCTGTAACATGTTATTTGTTTCTGCTTAAAATAAAAAAAAAAATTTTTAGACCTTTTATTCTTTCAGTGTAAAAAGGTAAATAATATGTACAACAATGAAGATGGAACCTATTTAATTCACTTTGATTTAATGCTGTGAAAGCCAAGGGATGAGCAAAAAATTAACAAAAAAAGCAATAAATTAATCACAAAAATGAACCTAAATAAATAAATAACTTTGGCTGGTGTCAGCAAACAAACAAGCAAGCATCCCATTACGGGTCCTGGAACCACTGACTTTCACATCATCAAATCAAAATGAACAAAAATGCACTAACTCAAATGAGCAAACAAAATAATAAATGAAATGAATGCAATAAAATGAACAGCAATGAACAAAACTGAAGACAACAATCAAGAAATAAATTAAAAAGAAACACCAAAACCTTTTTAAAATGCTAAAAGAACAGACAAGTAATAAACAATATACGGATAGATAAAAATAGCAAAACAATAAAGGGAGTAAATCACAATGGTTAGAATAATCACCAAATTAATAACTACAAACAAAACCTGTACAATATTATAAAAATAGACCAATAATAAAAAATATGGACAAAAAGTAATAAAAGAAATTAGTGAGAATTTAAAAAAATAATCAACAAAATGAACAATTAACAAAATAATCAAGGACATTGATTAAAAAAAGGAACAAAATATTTTTAAAATGGACAAATAAAAATGAGCAAAACTGAACAAAATAATCAACAAAATCAATAATTACAAACAAAGATGAACCAAATAATCAATTCAATAGACAAAAATTAACCAAAAAAATTGGCAAAAATGAAAAACTAATAACAGTGAACAAAACACAAATAAAATTATCAAGACAATGGATAAAAATGAACAAAATAATCAAGAAAATTGACAAATAATAAACAATATGGACAAAAAATGACAAAATAAAAAGAAATGAGCAAAAATGAACAAGAAATTTAATATGAACAAAGGTGAACAAAATAATCAAGAAAATTGACAAAAAATTTACCATAAAATGAAATTTGACAAATATGAACAAACCTGAACAAAACAATAAAAAATGGACTGAAAAAAAGCCCATTAAAATATTAACAGAGATTGACAAAAATGAACAAAATAATCAAGAAAATTGCCAAATAATATGGATCAAAATTAAACAACACTCTAAACAAATGGTCAAGAAAATGAATAAAAATGATGGCCCGTCTCATGTGTCATCAGCTGCTAACATGGTATCTGTGGATAACATGGACATCTTGATTGTTACTGTTAGTAGCTAATGTTGTAGCTACCTGTTTCTTAGCCGTGAGCGTTTGAGACAACGGCTTGGTGAGTCATAATGATGATTCAGGGAGATGAAGGCGGGAGGATTAGTTAATGAAATGGAAATTAGTTTTTTTTTTTTTTCTCAGGCTGGCACACGTAGCATGTTGTGCACCGACGCGTCCGTTAGCTGAACGTTAGCCACCGCGCGCTAGCGGATAGTGGCTAGCGTAGCCGCGTAGCAACAAGCTATCCGTCACAACTTACCTTGGTCCTTATCTCGTTTATGATCCATGGTAGGCAACTTTGCCTCTTAGAAACCTCCCTGCCCTAATAGAAAACGATTATTTACGCAGTTCAATTAAAAAACGCGAGGTGTTGTTGGTTATTTTAGGGAAATGTGACACTGGCATCTGTCCCGAGGTGCGGTAAGGACACGGTTACTGTTCATCTGTGCAGCACTAGACCGGAGGCAGGTGGACGAGACGGACCGACACCGGCGAGGACCGGAGGGGGGAGGGGGGAGGGGGGAGGGGAGGGGTGGTGT
>JAQQAE010019593.1:0-10889 GCA_029823295.1 Pseudamia nigra | reverse complement strand
TTTCTTCTTCATTATGCATTTTTTGGCTCGTGCGACTAACATACCAGAGCGACATATCACCCGGAAAATACAGTACACTGATCGTGTATACAGCTCATAAGGAATTTAGCTTTTTTTGAGTAAATAAACATAGTGTTCAACCTACAGGTGAAACTAGAGACATTACCAAACAGCCAGGAGTATTTGTATTATATCTTACTGAAAAACAGAGGGGGAAAAAGGTGAAAGTGACAAAAAAGCAATCTAAATGACTAAATGCATGTTTGAAACTGACATCACATTAACTAAAAATGTTCCCTCTGTTCCCAGGCTGTGCAGGTATCCTATTCCTCCTCCTATTAGGATTATTCCTGTCACCATTATCACCAGTGTCAGGTGCCACAACACCTAGCACAGACACAACCATGCAGTCCACTGATTCCACCAGTGAAACAACAGTATCCAGCACCTCAGGGGCCACAGGAACCACCGACTCCACTGCCTCTGTAACCTCAGCCACCATGACATCCATAAGTAGTGCAACATCCTCTGCCACCACTGGAGGTACATTCATATGCTGTTCTGCTTTCCTGTCCTCAACCCTCCCCATACCCACCATTACCCAGTCCTTTCCAACCACTTCCATCTCTGTAGGTTAAGCAACCACCACCACAACTCAGTCCCTTACAAACACTTCCACCTCTCGAAGTTCACCAGCCAATATCACCCACCCCCCTGCAACCACTTCAGCCTCCAGAGGCACAGTAACTGCCACTCATTCCTCTTCAACAGCAACCACATCTGTATTATCATGAGCCACATTCCCAACCTGTCCTTTACAACCAACATCCACCGACAACCATTTCCACCCACTCTCCTACAACCATTGCAGTATTAGGAGGCACAGAATCCACCACAACCTAGTCTCCTGCAACCACTTCAAGCTCTGCAAACACAACAACTACCGCTACTTAGCCCCGAGCAACCACTTCAACTTCTGGAGACACAGCAACTGCCACCATGCACTTCCTTGCAACTATACAACCTTCTGAAGCACAGCAGTCACCACCCAGTCCCGTCCAATTACTACACACTCTGGAAGCACAGTCACAACCACCACTTAGTCCTGGGCACATCAACCAGAACCACACAATCCCATATCAACCACTGCTAATCATCCTTTAACTTCTCTCACCTCTTCTAGTTCGGTTAGTGCTACTAATTCTGGAATTATCTCCTCTTCTACAGCCGGGTCATCATCATCATCATCCATGACCATGTCAAAAACCTCCATGGCAGCATCATCCCCGATGACCACCTCCAACCAAGAAAGCACTACTGGTATGTTGTGATTTACCAAACAATAGCATAATCAGTTAAGTATTAGGGTCCGGTATGTAGGTTGTATAATGATTTTAGAAGAAATAAATGGAATATAATCTTTAGCAGCCAATGTAGTTCAGGGTGGAGTTTGGGCAAAACAATGCAATCTGTAACTGCAATGTAGATGCCATTACAAATTACTCACAGAGCCTTTAAAGCAGAATTTCCTATGTAAATAAAAATAAATGTCTGTGACTTTGCCTATCTTTAACCAATTCTATACCAGGTGGCATGAATGGAAACAATACATGGACTCCAACCCCCACGAGCACGGCAAGTCCATCTTTTAAGACAGAAAGAAGTTCAAATTGATTCTTTATGTTTGCTCATGTCCCTTTCTTACATGTTTTACTTTCTCAAACACAGATATATTGCCCCGCATTCATGTGTAACTATTCTGACTGCTACTCAATGTACACCAGTCAGAATGCTACCTCATGTGCTGCTGGTTCCAACTTCTGTGAGGTAGGGAAACACATTGTACCAACCAAAAACTCATGCAGGTCATCATAGATAATACATTTATTAAATATATAATATGGCATCATTTATGAGGTATGGCGATTAAAAAACAAGATTAATGCTCTAAGACAATTTTATTGAACATAAACATTTTTCAGAGTCATTCTCCTTCAGTGTCGTCCTCTTCTGCATCAACACATTACTGCATTATTATTGCATTATCATTACATTATTGCATTCAGGTTTTCCACTGATCACAGTGCAGTAGGTCATCTTCAGACATTTGTCTTAGAACCTCCGTCATTCTTTTCTTAACTTCTTACACAGACTCAAAAATGTTCCTATGACACAGATTTGATCTTAGGAAAAAGGACAAAGTCGCAGGTGAATGGGGAGGGTGATTAAGCACTGTGATTTGTTTTTGGACCTGAAACTGCTTTACTGAGAGCACAGTGTGAGCTGGAGCATTGTCTCGAGGAAGACTGAATCCATTTTTTTTCTTACACCTTTATTCAGTTAGTTAAATGTTTTCAAAAGTTTTTGATGTGCATGGATGCCCGCACCATTCATCATCTTGGACATCCTCTGCCTTCATAAAATTTTTCATTCCATTCAAACATATACCAGTACATGACATGCCATGTTCCCCACATGCACCTCAGTTAATGAATGTAAAGATCTGGCTGCTGTTTTGTTCAATTTCACCAAAAAATTTGAAGTGAATGTGTTGCTCAACTTTTAAGCTAATCATTTTCAGATGCCTTAGCAAAAAGATGTGCACTTCCATGAGTAGCTAGCAGTGTTCTAACAACATCACTCACAGTTGTGTATGAATACATAACCTTTAATATATAACACTCACTGTGACTGTGAACCACGTTATTTTATCCTCATAAGTGCAGTCTTGTTATTTAATAGACATATCTTATGTATTCATGGACATAAGATGAGTATAAACCAAATGTGATATTAACAATCCAAAGGAGAAACCACTAATTTTTATTGTTTGACATGTTTTTGTCAAAATTCTACACTCCATGTTTACTATTTACCTAAAGTTACTACTATAAGTCCATTTTTTAATGTTGTTGTAAGTGTATTATTCCAGCTGTGTTAAAATCTTGCCTTCTTTTAGTAAGTTTAACTGGTTTACTAAACTATACTGTAAACGTGCTCTAAATTTGTCCCCCCCACCCCCCCAATTTTTAGTTGATTAGACAGACGGACATATGCTACACCGTGAGCTGCAGCGCCTCCTGTTCTAGTAGCTGTTTCAACAACTCCCAGACCAACTGCTCAGTGGACTGCTGTAATGCTACTGGCTGCCTCAACAGCACTTTTGCATCCATGATGATGAACACCACAGGTACAATGACACATCTTTGACCATGTATGATACATATACTGTTCTACAACCCTAGACATTGTTGGAACAGTGTGTGAATTAAAAAAGAAAGCAGTGATATTAAAATGTAATTGTATGGTCTGTATTTCATACTAGACATTTTATAGCAGAAATTGGACTCAGACTTTGATATTGCAGCAAATCTTTGTCAAAGAACTATACATAGTTACAGCCACAAATGCCAGTACTACAGCATTGTCATCTTTGGTTCAGAGAACATGGCATCTATTTCTTCCCAAAAAACCTGAATACTTGTTGTTCTGATTAATCCCAGGTGCCTTCAGGCCCAACATCAGGCTCCCTTCCGACTCAGTAAAGTTTGAAAAAGGTCTACCCCCAATCCTGTAATCCTAGTCTATGAATATCAAATGCAAAAGGTCAAAGGAAAGGACATGTCTTCTCCTTCAGTGGTTTTTCTTTTTTTTTCTTTTTTCAACATTGTGCATTAATACTGAAGACACACAAGCTGTGAAAGAACATGTATGGAATTATGTAATGAACTACAAATGTTCAACAACCCAGTTTTAAATAGACATTCTTTCATCAGATTTACCTGGAACGGTTTTCAAATCACAGGTGTCAAGACTTCATTTGAGCCATATCTTGCCTTCTTGATGTGCATTTTAATATGTGTGCATATCCAAACCATGCTGATGTCCTATGTTATAAGAATTAAAAATAGCCATATTTTGCCTTCTGAATGGAAATGTGAAGAGTATCTTTGTATCTACCTCAGCTGATTTAAACCAGAGTTGGGTAGAACTCAAGTACATTTTGTCCTTTGCATGTATTTGAGTAGCTTTTCCAAAATAAAAAAATACTTCAAAGGGTAGTTGTTTTGCAGAATACTTTTTACTCTTACTCAGTTACATTAGGCCACAGCTCAATGATAACGTGTGTTTTCCTCCAAATGACAAGGATGGACAGTCAAATTACATGTTGCTACTTTGTCAACCCAAAACAGTACAAAAAGTCATAAAAGGTGTAAAAACCTACCAAAGATGCCAAACTATGCAACAAAATAAACTAAATTAACAAAATAATTAAATAAATCAACAAAAAAAAGCAAAATTAGCAAACAAGAATAAAATTAACTAAATAATTAAGGAAATAATTTAAACAATGAACCAAACAAGCAATAAACGAGGCAAAATAAAAAATAGCCAAATAGTATAAGAAAAATTAACAAATTTAGCAGCAAAATTGAACAAAAAAATAAAACAAGCCACAAACTAAGCAATAACTAATTACACTTTAAAAATTAACAAAATAAGTAATAAATCCTGAGGGCATAATGCATTTTCACATTTTCTTTAAAAAAAAAGCAGTTGAAACACAGTATATGAGCCTGTAATAAATTCTGCATAATGAAGTTACTCGTAAAAGCGATTCCAGGAAAATTGGCATGAAAATAACATTATAGCTCATCAAATATAGTTTAGCTATATTTCTTTTAAAAACTGTCACTTTTACTCCAATTTTTTCTGTTATGGTATAATAACCTGTCTGTTTACTCTCTGACACATTTACTGTGCATCTACATGAAATAAAGGAATACAATTGTTTTTTCACTGAAAAACACCTACAATAACATTATAATAAATGGTTGTAACGTTCTTAGGAAAGGTTTGATATAGACAAAAATGTATTTGGAGGTGTAAACACCTTGGTGCAACTTTCTAAGTATAAAAAACAAACTTCCTGAGGTTATGTTTGCGCTAACAGTTAAAAAGTTTTTTCTACTGACTTTTTTCAAAATTCTGAAAATTTTATACATTTTTAGACAAAGCAAATGTAAATTTGGGAATTTAAATAACCAAACTGAAACTTGAAATTCTCCTGAATCAAATGATTTATGACACTTAGGTACTGACTACTAGAATAAGGGGGAAAAAAATCTAAATAAAAACATAAGTGTCAGTCACCCCCAAAATGCTCTTGGTCTTTAAGGGTTAAATTGCCACTATCTATAATGAAATGCACATTGCAGTACAGTTACATATTTAATATCACTTATTTATTTAATCTCTTTGTCCCATTTTTGTCTATTTTTTATATTAAAAATTTGTATACTGTGCAACATATTATTTGTCATACCAGTTTCATGTCATGTTTACAGAGTTCCTAAATTTGCAGATATTTGATGTTTTATTTGTCTTTTATATCTCCAGTAATGACGACAACAACTACAGTAACAACTACAGCGTCGACCACCACCAAAACCACCACCACCACCGCCGCACCAACCACACCTCAGGTACACTTAAATTTCAATTTCAATTTTTATTTGTATAGCGCCACTCATAATCACCAATTATCTCTAGGCATTTCACAATTCGAAGTTGAGACCTCATGACTATACAGAGAGTAAACCCAATAGAACAACCACATATAAATGCAACCACATATGTCATTGGTTTGTTCAGTGATGTATTTGTACAGGGAGATGGATTATAACTAAATTGTGTTGTGGACCTTCATTCAGAGGGAGTATAAAAACATTCTACTGGCCTAGTGTTGGATCAATATTATCATTTCTTCTGTGTATTGGTGGTTTTGTTCCAGGGAAAGAAATGCAAATCAGGTGAATGTAAAGGTCCAGAGTGCTACAGAGAATTTGAAACACTGCAGACCTGCAACTCTACACAGCCACACTGTCGGGTAAGAATTTCCAAGCATGTGTTAAAATGCATGATTCTATTATTGATCTATTTCTATATACTTCAGGCATCAACTTGTGACCCGCAGTCTCAGTCTACCAAATCGAAACCAGGCAAATATATGTATTTGGAAGAAAATATGCATATCATTTCATCACTGCATTCAAATTGAAAGCATCAAATGATCAAAATGTATTGTAAATTTTAAAAAGCCAATGAAATGTGTAAATTCTTCAGAAAATGACAAAAACAACGCAGGTGGTGAAAAAATGTACACAAAAAAATTAAGAAAAAAATTAAGGAAATCAACAAAATGATCCACAAATTGAATACAAATGCACAAAAATATGACGAATGTAATCCAGAAGTTGAACAAAATGCTCTATAAATTCAATAAAATTAAATTGAGGAAATTAAATAAATAGTCCACAAATTGAACAAAAACAACCAAAAAAATGACCAAATTAAATTAAGAAAAGGAACAACTATGTAAAAAATAATAACCCAGATGGACAACTTGTCAAAAATTGAAAACAGTGATCCACAAAATGAATAGGACCAGAATAATCATAAAATGAAGGAAATAACAGAGAAAATTAACAATGTCCACAAAATGAACAAAAAAGATCAAGAGGTGAAAAAGTTTCAGAACAAAACAATCAGGAAAATGAACCAAACATGAACAAAACAATTAGTAATAAACAATGTGTATCAAAAAGTAAACCAAAAAATCAAGGAAATTAACAAAATGATCCACTAAATGAATCAAACTTATCAACAAATTGACAAAATAATCAACAAAATCAACAAAATAAGTCACAAAACAATCTAGACAATGAAAAAAGAACAAGAAAAGAACAAAATTAACAAGAATGAACAAAAAAATGAAGGAAGTAATAAAGAAAATGAATGCAAATGATCAACAAAATGAATATAATATCATCAGAATTTAAAATAATGATAAAAAAATTAAACAAATTAAGAACATGAACAAAGTACTCACAATATGAAAAGAAGTCTATAAAAACATGAACAAGATAATCAAGGAAATAAGCAAAATGATCTAAAAAAATGATCAAATCTGATCAAAATAATAAAATAGTCCATAAATTGAACAAAAATTATGAAAAACTAGTCTTCAAAATTAGCAACAATGGCAACAAATAATCCACAAAATGAATAAAACATTTCAGAAAATGACCAGAAATAGAAAATGAATAACAAAAAATGTAGGAATTTTTTTTAATCACCAAATAATCGTATAAAAATGAACCAAATATTCCACAACATGAACAAAATACACCACGAAATGAACAGAAATGATCTTGAAGAGGATAAAGAAATGAACAAAAGTTACCTGAAATTCAACAAACTAATCCTCAAATGATCCTCTGAATTAACAACAATGGACCAGATAAAAAGCACTAGAAACATATGTTTAGTTTTTTGACCACACACCTGGAGCCCCACTCAGAATGAGTCTGTGACAGGCATTTGGGTCTTGAGCCACCAGCCGAGAATCATTAATACAGTAGCTGTAGTACTGTTCGCACCACAGATCACATAGAGAACCAGACTTTGACCCTGGTGAGGCGGTGTTCTTCCTGACATTGACTGTGATTGCAGCTGAAGCTGGAGGCCAGTGACCAGTGGGTGGCTGGCTGCTCCAATGACTGCGAGGACCAACCTGCCTGCAAAGAATCCGCCCCAAAACCCATTTGTTTTCTGGAGTGCTGTAACGCCACTGAGACCTCCTGCCTGCGGTTGAACACTACAGTTAACCACCCCAACTTTGCCTCCAGAGGTCCACGTCTTCACACTGAATTGGTTATGTCCTTATTTTGCCTGCTTGTCATCAGTTTGCTGTTATAAGTGAAGGGCGTGCTAGCTGATCCGCTACGTGAATCACTAGGAAACACCAGCTTTGAGGTTGACATTACTCCTTTTGCATCTATTTATCTCAGCGATGCTCAAATAAATGATCTGTACATAAAAAGGGATTTGTAAAGCTCTGGTTTCAATGTTGATTTTTTTTTTTTTATCCCAGTCATGTGTACTACGGGGTTCAAGACCAATTTTAAAAAAAGGATTTGAACAGTATTTTCTCAAAAAAAGAAAGATCAGGAATAAAACATGCAGATGAAACCATTCTCACGTCACTTTATAGTTACCGTGTCCAAAATGGTGAGCCACTGAATACGATGATTTGCAGAACATGAAAACTTTGTAGTTAATTGAAAAAGCACAAAGACTATATGTATATCAAATGTCAACACAGAAAAATGGCATGTCCATTTTGCTAATAACATATTTCAAAAAAGCTGAGCCAGAGTCATGTTTACCGCTGTCTTGTATCACCTCTTCTCTTAGCAGTGCTCTGCATGCATTGGAGAACTGAGGAGATCTGTTTCAATTATGTTTGAAATGTAATGTTTTCCCATTCTTGCTTGATGTAGGATTTCAGCCGCTACACAATTTGGGTTTACTTTGTTGTGTTTCACATTTCACATAGGTGACAAGTCAGGACTTCAGCCAGGCCAGTTATTAAGCACCCGGACTCTCTTACGCCTTACACTTGCATCATGCTGAATGTGGTTTGGCATTCATACCACCACAGATACTGGTTTTTGAACGGAGCTGGATGCACTCCTTTTATGCTCAGAGCACACAACGTGTACAATTTCTAAAAACAATTTCAAATTTTGATTTGTCAGACCACAAGACACCATCACCTCAGTCCTTCTTAAAGGAGTTCAGGCCCAGTGAAGTCCAGCAACGTTTCTGGATGTGGTTCGTGTGGTACACTTTGGCTTTTGAAAGTGTTCCTGAGCCCATGCATTGATGTCCACTACATAATCATGTTATCCGAGGCCTAAAGGTCACATTCATCCTGTATTAATATCTGGGTTTGTTTTGTATGCATTTCACTGATATTATGAACTGCAGAATATGAAATCCCCAAATTCTTTGCAATTTTACACTGACACAGAGGTTTGGTAGAGCTCATATCTTGGGTTAGAGCTGTTCTGGCATCAAGAGGTGGAACCTACACAACGTAATGTTTTGTTCTCTTACATACGCTACTAGATTGAGATCCAAGTGTCCTTTCTTCCTCATGGGGTTCTGTCCACTGCAGGACCAGGACCACCAAGCAAGACCAACAGTTTTGGAGATGCTTTGACCCAGTTGTCTTAATATCACAACGTGGCCCTTGTCGCGTGCATCCTTACGGTGCCCAATTTTTTCTATCAGATACATCAGCTTCACAGACTAAATGTTCACTTACAGCTTCATATATCCTCCCCACTCATAGGTCCCATTTTAATAAAATAATTGACATTATCACTGCTTCACCTGTCAGTGGTCATAATATTATGGCTTATCACTATTTTTAAAAAGCACATGGTTGCCAGTGTGCTGTAGATAAAAACTGATACAGAGAAAATAAACTCTATTTTCCATAAAAAATATAGTAAAAAACTAAAAAAACGGCTAAAAGTCACTAAAAGACAGATACCACAGAATTCTCAAAGTAAAAGTAAAAATTAGTTTCAAGGCCTAAGTAAAGGCTTTCTTTGTTTTGCAGTGTTTTAATGTACATTTTAAAAAGCAGCTCGACTTTTTGGAAACATTTATAATGACTTCACATTTATAATTAACATCATTTCACAACAATTTATGGAGGCGGCACAGAAACTTAATGTCCAACGTGTCTTGCAGATCATCTGACTTATCGTCTGTACTCAGAACTGTGACTAAAGTCTGCTGCTGTTTTCTGAACTGCAGTGTAGAAATGCACGGATGCATGGAAGACCAATTTCACTTTTGGACATCACTGACCCAACATTCTGTTGACTTGTCTATAACACCTCCATTCTCTTCCATTTAAGCCATTGCTATAATAGCACAGCAATGACTTTATATGCACTTTATAAGACACACATGTTTATTTTTTGCAGGGTGTTATGATGGTTTGCTGAAGCATTTCTGTAGATGTCGTCATGAAATGTGCAATTCACTTCTTTGGGCTCTTTTTTGTGTAATTTCTATGTGAATCATGATTTGGATGTCTGTACTGCGCATTGGTGCATATTTTACCGTGTCATGTAAATGTTAAATCTGACTGCTTAATTCTAGATTCATGCTGTACAAAAAAATGATGATTGCATCTAAAAATGAAAAGGCCTAATAAACCATGTTCCTGATTTTAAAAAAACGTGATATGATTTAATATGATTGAAACAGATTATAGACGTATCATAGATGTATTCAATGGTGTTTGCAAAATGTTCACAAAAATTTTCAAACACATATAAAATATAGTTAAGCTTTTTTCCCCTCGCATTATTCCATATCACGACTAGAGATTATAAATAAATGTCCTTATTTTGTGTGATGGAAATACTTAATATCTTTCAAGAACTGAATTCAGCATTACTGTATATGTAAGTGTATGAATTGTACCCCTCATGTAACGTGTTACCTCTCTGTGTATCCTTCTTGTTTATCATTTTATCATTGCTGATTATACACTACCGGTCAAAAGTTTTAAAACTCCCCAATTTTTCCAGTTTTTTGTTGAAATTCAAACAGTTCATGTCCAACGACCACCCTTGAAATGGTACGCAGGTATGTGCTGAACTGCCAGACATTAAAAAAATAAGGTTACCAAAAAATTAAAATAATGTACATATCAGAATTATATAAAAAGGCCTTTTGTAGGGAACAAAACATGAGTTAACAACTTGAAGCTGTTCTGCACCAATGGAGGTTGATCAGGCCTTGAAGGTTAGTAGAACTAATTTCTGCAGGTATCCAAGTATGATTAATTAATTAAAAACCCGTCTGTCTACATAAAAGCAGTGTTGGAACACACTGTCAATCAATCAATCAACTTTATTTATAAAGCACTTTAAAACAACCACAGCTGAAACAAAGTGCTGCACAACAGGAACAAATACGATCCAACACAAACAAAACACGCAATCACTCTGAGAAAT
>JAQQAE010019592.1:0-10889 GCA_029823295.1 Pseudamia nigra | reverse complement strand
TAGATCTTTGAGTCCATCTCATGAAAAATGGGATCAAAAACAAAAGTGTTGCGTTTATATTTTTGTTGAGTGTAAGAGTCCCTGAGTGGGGCGCTGGAAGGTGACTGCATAGGTCTACTGGGGGACACCAGTGCTTATGTACATAATGACAGTGACCCTTGTAGGAGTGCCATTAGGAGGAACAGCATGCCCAATCTGAACCCAAGTAGTGTTTTGGTATTAGACATCTATGCAAGTCATAGTTTGACCGTAATGAACACCATGTTCAAACATAAGTGCACATGGCCCCAGGACACCATGGTCTGCAGGTTGGTAGTTCACTTTGTAGTTATTTCATCTCTATGTCTTGAATACTGTGCTGAAGAGACGTGCTGAGCTGTCATCTGATCACCACCTGGTGCTGAGTTGAGTCTAGTGGCAGAGGTAGCTAGACAGACTTGGTGCACCCACATGTATTGTTAGGATACTGTAGGAATCCCTGGCAGAGGCCTCTGTCTGGGAAACATTCAAGTCTCACCACTGGCACAGATTCGACCACATCTTGGGGAAGGTGACAGACACTGAGTCCAAATGTTCAGCACCTACATTGTTGGAGCAGCTGTGTAGAGCTGTAGCCATAATGTTGTAGGTGCCTTTCATGGCGGCATCCTCAATCATAGTGGTGGACACCAGAGGTAAAGGATGCCATCAAGCTGTCCGCTAAGAGTCCTACCAAGCTTGGCTGGCTTGTTGGACTCCAGAGACAGTTGACTGGTACCGTCAGACCAAGCATGCCTTGGCAGTTATGGAGGCAAAAATCTTGAGCATGGGAAGGGTTTTGTGCAGCCGTAGAACATAACTTTTGATCAGCCTCAAAGAGTTTGTGGCAAATTATCAAGGGGTCTATTGTTATCATTTTCACCATGGTACATTAATAAAACATTTTTTATTGTCCCTCGTTGTGAGGGTTGTGTCAGGAAGGGCATCCGACGTAAAAAAAAACTATGCCAGATCAAACATGCGAATCACTGGTATTTCGCTGTGGCGACCCCTGAGGGGAGCAGCCGAAAGGAGAAGAAGAAGAAGATAACCAACCATCATCTCAGAGGAGGAAGGAGTGCTTAACCAACACTATTCACAGTGGGGACTGGGTGCTGCTCATGTCAGTTGGTGATATTGTTTGGTGGTGGAAGGAATAGTCTCAGGATCTCATCAATTGGTTTGGATTTTTTTTTTTTTTTTGGTGCACTGGGTGGCACTCGTGCCTCACAGGAAGAAGGTCCTGGGTTCGATCCCAACACTAGCCGGTGGGGCATTTCTGTGAGGAGTTTGCATGTTCTTTCTGTGTCTGCATGAATTCTCTCCAGCTTCCTCCCACAACCAAAGACATGCACTAGGGGTAAGCTAATTGGTCACTCTAAATTGCCCATAGGTATGAAAGTGTGAACCGTTGTCTGTCCCTATATGCCAGCCCTATGATGAACTGGTGACTCATCCAGGGTGTACCCCGCCTTTACCCTAAGTGAGTTTGGGTAGGCTCCAGTGCCCTCCCCAACCCTTGCGAGGATTAAGGAGTAGAAAAGGGATGGTGGAGGGATGGATGTCTGTCTTTACCCTGTCTTGTCTGGCAACTTGGTGAGCAGTATTGTGGTCTGAATGCCTTGTTGTGCCAAAAGTATTTGCTTTGCCAAGAGGAGCTCTGTAGGCCCACTGCAGGTGGTGCTACTATTATTTACTTATTGTTTAATTATTTTGACATGTAATAAAGCAATACAACGCCAGAGCTGATAGTTAGGGAAGGTGAAACTGACAGGGAGACAGAAGGAAAAAGAAACAAAGAGGGAGATATAGGGATAGAGAGAAAAGTGGAAACAACAGTATGTCATCAAGGTGGCCAGAGAACAGCTCATCCATCACTGTGGCTAAGGTCTACAAGGTTGTCAAAAAGCTTTTTGGTGGCTGAACTGCAGGTGTGGACAATATCAGACTTCATTTACTCAAGACTCTGGATGTTGTGGGGCTGTCCTGGCTGGCACACCTCTTCAATGTCACATTAAGGTCTAGGTCAGTGCCTCTGGACTAGCAGATGTTATGTTTAAGGTGTTGGGACTGTAGGACTGTGTACTTCAACTATAGGGGATCACATTCCTCAGTTTCTGACTGATTGTCAAATCTCAGATTCAAGAGCAATAATGTGTTTTTCATCCCGGCTGTGGAGGGTTGGACCATCTCTATACTTCAGTAGGTTGCTGGAGGGTTCAAGGGAAAGTGACCATTAATTTCACATGTGTTTCATAGATTTGTGGTTGTCCTTTGTGGCATGCTGTGGGGTTTCTCTGGCAGTATAGGGCTGTGGCCCTTTGCTACGGTCCATGTATGGTCACATTGCTGGGAGTAACTGAGACTTGCTCCTAGTACAGGTTGGACTCCAACAAGGCTGCCCTTTGTCACAATTTTGTTCATAATTTTTATGAACAGAATTTAGGTGTAGGTTGGGTGAAGACCCAGATCCAAGGTCAAGGTCAAATTCATTTATATCGCACGTTAACAACAACTCCTGCTGCACAAAGTGCTTTACAGGTTAAAATTACAATTGAACAAGAGATAAAACAACAAAAAGGGTAAAACTACAGTAATGCAAAGACAAAGCTTTAAAATACAATAAATATAATAAAAACAAATTGAAAAAGACTAAAAGATACAAAAAAATATATATAAAACAAATAAGACTAAAAATACTGTACAATAACTATCAAAGCCAGTATGTCCAGTTCAACCTGAGCTAAAAGCCAATCCATAAAGGGGTGTCTTAAGTAAAGATTTAAAGTGCTCTAATGTTTGCGCAGATCTAATACTGAGGGGCAGACTGTTCCAGAGTCTGGGACCTGCCACAGAAAAGGCTCTGTCACCTCGAGTTTTCAGCTTTGTCCGTGGAGTGGCTAGAATCAGCTGGGAGCTGGACCTCATAGTTCTGGCTGGAGCATGAGCAGATACCAGCTTGGAAAGATAAGATGGAGCCAGACCATCTAATGACTATCCAGGATATGCTGGAGGGACAATGTCTCTCAAGTTGCCTGGGGATGCCTTGAGATCCTTCCAGAGGAGTTGGAGGAGGTGGTCAGGGAAAGAGAAGTCTGAGCTACTTTGTTTAGGCTGCTGTCTCGTGACACAGCTAAGCAGAAGATCATGGATGGATGGATGAATGGATGAATGGATGGATGGGGTTTTTATGCTGTCCACTGCCAAAATTTTTAGACACAGTAAACTTCCTCTTTCCTCGTCTCCCACTGTAGTCACAGTAAAGCCAAGCGCTACTTAAGCTTTGTCATATTTTTTCGTCTTACTGTAGCTTTGGGGAGACTTTTGTTTGCCTCATTATCTCTGTCTGTCTCTGCATTTTTCATCCTTGTTAAATATTTTTCCATTGTGTCTTCTGTGTGTTTCTTCATAGTGCTTTTTATCTCCTACTCTGTTGTGTGTGTGTTCTTCTATTAGAGTTAATGGCACACTTTATTCTGGCACGGCAATGAACAAGCAAACTGTAGTTTCACTGTGCATGTTCCCGGTGGTCACATACCCTCTGTAGAACAGAGCTAATCAGTTCCAGGAACCCAAATGTGAACTGAAAGATACAAAACTAAGCCGAACAAAAACAACTTTCCCAGAGGTGTCCATGAAGATTTCAACAAAAGAGTGTAAAACCACCTTATGAGGATGAAGAGGGTGCAGCTGCTGGCCTGGAGTGATGATGTCAACACTTGACCCCAATAGAGAATGTGTAGAGCATCTTCAAACACAACATGAGACAATGAAGACTTTAAACTGCAGAAAGAATGAGACAAAACAACACTGAAACCCTTCACATGGTGTCTTCAGTCCATAAATGTTTTTTTAAGTGTTTTAAGAAATTGTAACATTATGGTAAGTGCTTTATTGGTGCAACTTTTTCTTGGATGTAGAATATTTTTACAATTTGCATTTATCATGCTGCATCAGCTATTTCTTATTTTGTTTGTATTACACCTCTAGGGCACGTGAGGGGTCAAGGGTTCAGTGAGAAAGCTGGGCTAATATCCTGGAGCAAGGTGAATTAACAGGATTAAACAGCAGCCTATCAGATCCATTTGGGATAACAACATCTGTCAAATGACCCATTTCACTGATAACTGTCCTGCCTCTGCTTATCTGGAAATCAGCCCTCTTCTCAAAGGCAAAGAAGGAACTTGAAAGTGTTTGCCTTTGGCACAGTGAGCTATTGAAGGGAGTCATCTTTGGGCTATGCAGAAAGAAAGGCAAAGGCCAAAGCAGGGAGGGACATGATCTCACCATCCATGTCCTTTAAAAGAGCTCATTCTCCATTCATCAGCATATTTTAGGCTTCTTTTTTTTTTTTTACCAGTTGTAGACACAGTGCAACACAGGTGCCCTCAACAGAGCAAGTCAGGCTTGGCAGGAAGTAAAAAGCTAGTCAAACAGGATTTAGTGATTTCTGCACTGGTTAAAGGTCAGTGAGCAGTGGGAGAGATATTCAAGCAATTACTGCAAAGCCTCGGGGACGGTGCTATGCAGAGAGGGGAGGTATGTGTGTTCCATTTACCCCAGAAGTCAGAGGCTGGAACTGGGAGGGACTGAAGCTCAGAGCTGATCGTATTTCTGCATCAAAGTCAGAAATATATGGATATTTGCAGGATGGCCAGCTCATTCAGAGTACAGACAACGTCAAAACAAATCAGTTACTCTACATGATGACAGTACATATAGACAGACTGATGTGAAGCAAATACAGCAGAAACCAGCAGTGATCAGTGTGAGTGGCGGCCGTACTGAATTGTTCAGAGGTGGTGGGGTTGCTCTGACTGTCGACATTGGAATTCAAACTTCAGGGGGCATTCTGGTTGAAATTCTGACTCAGAAGTATAAGTGGAACACAACATTTGGTGAGAATGGTCAACGTAACTGCAGTATGGCCGCTGTAAGTCAAAAAACAGTGATGTCTGAATTTTTAAATCAAGGTTTGCACAGTCTACTACATTGACCTGTGAAAGTCCCCTGAGTGAAACACTGGGATGGACAATGACAATGGCTGGGCATGTGTCTGGGTTCCCAATATCTGTCAGTGGCGACAGTTCTACTCACCCCACAGAGACGGAGAGAGAGAGACAGTACAATTCAACCAGATTAATATTCTGTCCACAGCAACTTTGACTTTGGCTACTAAAATCTTTTTAATTCATCCATGTGATCATTTGCTCAAATCTGAAAACTTTCTGTCGAACTGCTCTGAAGGCGATAAAGCCCTGTGTGTATGAGTTACAGTCTACATCGTAACAGGGTGGAAAAGTGTAACAGGTCATGTTTCCCACACTTCGGCCAATTACTCCCTGGAGCAGCTAATCCTCACCCGCCCTGAGCAGGCTTTTGCCCACCCAGACCCTGCCCTGTTCAGCCCTCGACTCTCAGGTCAGAGCTTATGCTAAAAGCCTCACTTACAGAACAATATAAAAGATGCCTTTGATTTATCCCTGCTCCAACTGAAGTTAGACATCCTGCGCCTCCAGCCACCCCCCGCCCCACCTCATCTCATCTGTTGCTGTGATTCAGTCCCCTCAGGTGCAGTCTTGGTCAAATCCTCTAACCCACTCCCTGATCCCCTTTCCCTCTTTTACTACCCAATCCCTCTTCGTCTACTGAGTAACTTTAATTGTCCTGGGAAAGTCACGCTTGGTCCTCAGGGCACAAAGCACCAGTTTATAATTAATGTTACAGAGGAGGGATTACAGGAAGCTCTGGGCACTCTGATCTGAGAGCCTGTGACAGAAAGTGTGGGATCTTCCTGTTTGAGCCAGAATCACTGGGCTTGTGTGTATGTGTATGAGTGTAATTCATCTGAACAATGGGGAATTTTCCTTGCACAAGCTAATTTATGCCTTCACTGCTTGGGCCATCTGCAGCATCCACACATATACACCCAGATATGCTTCACCATGTCTCCAAAGTGCACTGGAATGTGAGCAATAGGTTTTTATTCAGACCTCATAGTGTTCTAGATGTAACTGAAGAACCTGCTGTTGACTGTCCCTCCCTCTTATTGGGGTGGAGTTGATGGTTGTGGTGGGGTTTCACAGTGGATCCAGAGGAAAAGGGTTGGAACCATGGCTCCTGCCAGGCCAGGTGTGAGACTGGGGGCTATGCACGTAAAGACATGAAGCATTTCACTCCATCACACAAAGCAAGACGTTACCAATAACACAGACAAGAGTATTCACTACAGATTTAGCTGTACAGAGGCCAGCTGAACACTTTAAAAACTCACTCTCAAGAGAACTTGGCTCTAAATGTTTTTCACCTGGAATCACCTGGGCTTTGAGGGAAAATAAAATATGAAAAAAAAAAATCAGTGCATGGGCTCCGGAACACTTCCAGAAATCATTGTGTGTGAACACAGTACAATCCGCAAATACAAGTTAAATGTGTATCATGTAAAGTAGAAGACATATGGGAACACCATCCAGAAATACCAAATGTCTGCTCTGGAACAAACATCATTTAAATCATCTCAAACTCATGGAGGTCTGAGACCCTGCAGGTTTTCTATCCAACCAGTCACTAAAGCAGGTGATTTCATTGATCAGCGATCAGGGGGAGGAGCTAATCAGTAAAATCGGCTGGTTGGAGAGAAAACCTGCAGGGTCTCAGCCCTCCATAGCAAGCGTTTCCTGAGATCCCCGATTCAAATGATTGGAGGGATTTTTCTGACCACTGAGGGAAAATTGAGGTGTTCTAAAACTTTTGAGCAGTAGTACATATACAGTGCTGTGAAAAAGTCTTTGCTTCCTTCCTGGTTTCTCACTTTTTTGTATATTAATCACAATTAAATTAAATTAAATGTTTCAGATCATCAAACACATTTAAATAAAAAATTCAAGAAAACACAAGTACACACAAAATGCAGTTTTTAAATTAATCTTTTTATTTTTTACGGGAAAAAAATCCAAACCTACACAGCCCTATGTGAAAAAGTGCTTGCCCCCTAGGTTAAAATAAATTAACTGTAAATTAACTTTATTTTTGGAACGTGAAGTCGATCAACAGACCCTCAAAAGCTGGGCATCATGCTGTGAACCAAAGAAACTCAGGAACAAACGAGAAACAAAGTCATTGAGATCTATCAGTCTGGAATAGGTTTTAAATCCATTTGTAAAGCTTTGGGACTCCAGTGAATCACAGTGAGAGACATTATCCATGAATGGTGAAAACATGGAACAGTGGCGAGCCTTCCCAGGAGGACCCCCCAGAGGAGCTGGAAGAGAGGGTTGGTGAGAAGGAAGTCTGGGCTTCTCTGTTTAGGCTGTTGCCCCTGCAACCTTGACCAGGATAAGTGGAAAACAATGGATGGATGGATGAGTACAGAGGGTGAAGGGACGGGGGCTGAGTTGGATTATATCTTATACTCCTTTCAGACCAACAACCCGGGTCAGACCTGGGTCAGTATACTTTGTGGGTCTCTTGGAAATCTGTTTTTGGGACTGGCAAATGCCTCTCCGGATCATCAGCCTTGTCATGTTGGCATACACCACGTTGTCCCTCATCATTCTGGTCATTTCCATGAGAGCTGCACTTGACGAACAACTGATCTGATATTTAACAGAGCCAGCTAAATGTGAAAGAGTGGATTCTGTCTATTTTCCTTGCATTACCATTGAGGAAAACAGTGTGCACAATAAAAAAGGTGAAATTCAAATGACTCTATTTGTGATGAGGATGGAGGAGGAGAAGGATCAAGAATCAGCAGGTTCCAATCTGGTCTCACCCTCTGGCACTAAGACAAGCCCCGGCTGCTCGTCTTTCATCATCAGCATGCGGGATCAGAGCATGCCTTACACATCAGCCCCTCTGTGTGTGTACATGTGTGTGTATGTGTGTAACGGCAGGGCACACAAGGGCCCAGACTGCCTGCAGGGCCCCCCACGCAGATGAGCGGGGCCACAGGAGCGCTTGGCAGGAAAAGGAGATCACGGTTCACAAGTGAGTGTGTGCATGTTTTTGTGCAACTCCTCAGTCAGAGCATGTGTGTGGATGTAAGAGAAAGAGGTAAGGAGGGAGTGAGTCAGCTTGCCTGGGCATATTTTTCTTTTCTCCACCCTCCCTCCTCCTTACCTCTCATTTTGTTTCCTCATCCATTCTTCTGCATCTCACTCATTCCTTCTATCCCTCCATCCACCCTCCCTCACACACACATATCCCCCACCGCCTCTCATTCTCAGACAGTAGCAGCTGGGGGCCAGGAGCCTGCTGGTGGAGGCTGCATCGATCTTTTCCCAGCTGTGGGGGCGGCAGCAAACACACAGCACATTCCTAACCTTGAAACAGTGGCAGTGGATGGAAAGGGGCTCTGGGTTCAATCTCGCATGACTTCCTGAAATTTGCCATGCTTTTTTCATGTAGCTCAATAGAAGCTTGTCCAAAACACTTGTGTATAGTGATACTAATACATAATGGTGAATTTCAACAACTGTGAATGCATGTAAGCCTCATCGTGTGGCGGAAAGTAGTTGCTGATGGGAGCTCAGTGCAGATATTCATCATGAATAATCAATAAGTTCAGCTGTCATACTGGTAATATGACCATTCACTTCAATGAAGATAGGTTATCCTCCCTGATCAAATCTGACCACATGCAGTCAGCTCCAATGCATGGTCTAAACAATTCCAGGATGCATTCCAGGAAACAGCTTTATCTGATCATTATGATTATAATAATGATTCTTATTATTCATAAATGATCTGTCCATATTGTCTCAGTCTGCATGTCCTGGGGTGCATTAAGGACTGCCTGTTCAGCATAATACACAATCATGACAATATTCAAATGTTTTAAAGAAGTCTGAAATGTCCAGAAAGTCCTGAATGATGTATGTGTGCGTGTTTCCACACACATTAACACTGTTCTGACCTCCGCTAAAACCAAATAGGACAGGCAGTGCAAACAGAACGGTCAGAGTTGTTGTGTCAGTATTTAAGGCATAACGAGTGACTAACAGTTTCACTTGCAATGAATAATATAGGAAGAAAATTGCCACCCTGAAAAAAACTGCGTGCCTTTCGCAGCCTCTGAGTGGGATGTTGTATAAACTGACAAAGACACATTACAAAGGTTGACTGTTCAACTTTAGATGCATGTCTGTGCTACGTCTGAGCCCTCGAAGAGATCATTTATCTGCATGTTATGTGGGAAAGTCTGATCCAGAGACACCAGGCAAGACACACATGTAACAACAGACACACATAACAACAGACACATATGTACTTATAGCTGGTTGCGTTTGACTGGATGCACTGGGACACGTTAGTGAGATCTATACAGTTCCTGAGGTTCCAGTGAACTGAATTCAATACTGTCTGACGAGAAGAGTCAGTAAAATGCAGACATTATGACACTTTACAATGAAATTTTAAATGTATGTCCCAGGGGACACACATTTGAAGTTGGCACATTGCATAGAACATAAATAAAAACAAAATACAATGATGTTCAAATCCTTTTAACCAACATTCAGATAAATCCACTACAAAGTCAAGATATTTAATATTCAAGCTGATAAATTTCATTGATTTTTTTGTGCAAATATTCACTCATTTTGAATTTGATGCCTGTAACACGTTCCATTAGAGCTGGGACGGGGTCACATTTACCCCCCTGTTCATCACCTTTCCTTTTAATGACATATTCCATTAGAGCTGGGACAGGGTCACACTTAACACCATGTTCATCACCTTTTCTTTTATCAACACTCAATAAGCATTTTTGAACTGAGGACACTAACAGTTGAAACGTTGTAGGTGAATTCTATCCCATTTTTGCTCGATGTACGACTTTAATGTCTCAACAGTCCGGGGTCTACTTTGTTGTATTTTGTACTTCATAATGTATCACACATTTCTAATGGCCAGGTGTGGACTGCAGGGGGTCAGTCTTATACTCCCACTCTTTTACTATGAAGCCATGCTGTTGTAAGATGTGCACACTATGTCTTGACATTGTCTTGCTGAAATAATCAGGGACGTCCCTAAAGAAGCTGTTTCTTTGATGCAGCATATACTGCTCCAAAACCTGTTTGTCCCTTCTATCATTAATGGTGTCTTCACAGATGTACAAGTCACCCATGGGGGGCACTAACACACCCCCATACCATCACAGATGCTGCTTTTGAACTTTGCACTGATAACAATCTGGATGGTCCTTTTCCTCTTTATCCCAGAGGACACGGTCTCCATAATTTCCAGAAACAATAGTAGATGTGAACTGATCAGACCACTTTGTGTTAGTCCATCTCAGAAGAGCTCAGGTCATTTCTGGATGTTGTTGATATATGTCTTTCACTTTGCATGGTAGAGTTTTTAATTGTACTCGTAGATGTAGAGATAAACTGTGTTACTGACAACGGTTACACAATGATGTGGGTTTTTAATGCAGTGCCAGACTGTAGATGATGAAAACCATAAATTCCTTGTAATTGAACATTGAGAAACGTTGTTCTTTAACTGCTGGAATATTTGCTCACAGAATTGACAAAAGACGCTCCTTTCAGAAGGTTATCATTTAACCCCATGTTGTGTAATGGTTCACAACTTCCCATTCATGGCAAACAGCAATAGAAAGCACATTGGGGTCTGGAATGGTGGGGCTGTGGGGGTCATAATCCTAAGCAAAGCAATAGTCAAAATGGAAATATAAGCAACAGAAAAGATGGGGAGGGGAGTGGGGGCTTAGAAAAAAACAAGAGGAATGGGGACACTGATGAAAAGCCAAATATGCAACATTCACAGAGAAGGAGGCCCTTGTCACTGTGTGGAACCTTTGAAGAAGAAAGAGAAAGCAGAAGGGGTGTGTGTGTGGGGTGGGGGTGTAT
>JAQQAE010019591.1:0-10889 GCA_029823295.1 Pseudamia nigra | reverse complement strand
CAAAAAGTGCACATGCAGCTTATGCTGTTATATCGTCCCTACCAATGTTGAGACCAAACCTACGCCCTTGCTTAAAATGTACCAATACCGTAATCAGATTAATTAAGAATGTTCATAGCACTAAGGATCAAATACAGCCTTTCAGAATAAATGATACAAAATGCTCCTGTCACCTGAAGGCAAGTTTGAGCTCCGGCACCTCGCTGTCTTTAAGCTGGAAGTCATCCTCTAACTTCTCAACGACAACGGAGTATGACTCACAGACCTTCTTCTTCCACTCATCTTCATCAGAGACCATAAATATGAGCAATAAAGGAAATGAGCCCAGTGATCACTTCTACATTTCAGCAGAATTCACAGCTTAAATTGACATCTACAAACACCTCTTCTTCGAGTAAAACCCTGTGTCACATACGTCTGAAATTAAGGCACTCACACAGTTGGACACAAAGAGCCATTATTAGAGTCTTTACCTGTGCACGTCTGAGATGGTCTTGATTTGTAATTCCCCATTGATTGCAATCCTTTTCCTTTGTGCTGCACTTTGGTGAGCTGGAGTAAACGGTAATACAATCTCTGGCTCTACCACAATCGCATAGGCCAGATAAAGGGGGATCATGACTGTAGGCTAAAAATAAACACCTTTGAGAGGAATGCCTAACAACTACGACAACTGATCTCTCTGGACTGAATGTGTGCATTAGTGTGACTGTGTGTGTGTCTCTATAAAGACAAGTGGGAGATTGGTTCCCCGCCGGTTGCAATGCAGTGACTGAAATTTGGCTCCAGGTAGGCATCAAACTGAAGCTCCTCAGCTGCAGACAGTGGCTCATATCAACAAAATGTTTTCACTGTGATGGAGACGAGACTCGGACATACGTATCACTATGAATCTTAAGTAGGGTTAGTGGAAAATGTGGGAAAGACAGCGATATTAAGTGAGGTTTTCTGGATTTTCTGGTCTTATTATTGAGATGAACAGGGCAGTTGGATGGAACTTAAGGCCCGTAACTCAAACTTTGTACGTAATTTTGCTTTGGGAGATGCATTGTTTGAAAAATGACAAAAGTGGCTACATTTGTGGTAAATATAGTGAACTGATGATGAATGGTTTCAGGGCTATAGAAGTTTGGAAAGAAATTATTTAAATATTTTTTTTAAAAATCTCTGCTACAAAACCAGGACAAAACATAAAATCTGGGCAATCATTTTCTAGAAACCACGCTAGATATTGTGATACAGACTGAATCCAATAAAGTCTGACAGTTTGTCACCAATTTCAGATTTCAACCATATTAAAACAGTGATCACCAAATATGGATCTAAAGAATTTGGGGGTTTGATCAGTCTCATGTCGTCCGTTTGGAAGTGAATTTGAAATGCAGGTTTTGGCGTGCTTACTAAAATCATTAAGGATTTTTCTTTATTTGCACTATTCTCACATATACATTTCTAATAATTGTATAATAAATGATCCTCTGAATGTTCCATGTTTAACTGGGGACCTTTTCATTGCATATCATCATATTTCCAAGCAAGCACCATGGACTAAAATATCCTGTACAACACACCTTCACCTGGGGAAAAAAAGCTTCATACAGATTCAAAACGATGTTAAAAAGTGTGAGAATGGAAAATAAAACAGAAAATAAAAAGACTGACTGCTTTGTCAAACAATTCCAAGTCACATTTTAATGAATTGCACTGATTTGTTGAATCAGCATTTGCAATAATTACAGAGATAAACAACAGTAATTCATAGGTACATTTCATAAAAGAACAGTACATTAAAACTGATGCCAGTATTCATCTTTGCGTTTGTTTTTCAAAAAAGCTCATGATCTTAATCATTCATTATTTATTAAAGCGCACCATCATCTGTGACTTAAAAAGTATCAATAATCCAATAGTTTAATTAAGCATATTGATAAAACATAAAATATAAAATACAGCAAAGAGCCTTTGAGAATAAATTAGACAAAATGTTTCTGTTGCTTAAGGACAAGTGTGAGCTCCAGCACCTCACTGTCTTTAAGATGGAAATCCTCTAACCTCTCGATATCTGAGGATGACTCACAAACTTTCTTCTAAAAATCTCTTTTAGTATTTTGATCCAGTTTTGTGCTGCTGTTAATTTATTTCATCTGTGTTTAATTTCATTTTAGTAATGTATTACAGTTTACACTCGTTCTGTCTTTGAAGAGTAAAACAAAGTACGTTCATTAGTGATTCCACAATGTTATAATAAACATATTTTAGACAAAATAAAGATAATCATGATCTCCAACACCTCTACTTGCAAAATCTTCCTTGTTTAATGTCGTCATGTAGTCCCTTTCTGAACTTAAGCATGTCCTTCAGGCTCTTTGAGTGTAAAGACTCTTGCATTGACATCAGCTTTATGTTTCCGGGTAAAGTGATTGTGGTTCCACTCAGGACAGCTCGCAGCATATCCAGAGACATTGAGAAGGAGCTTCTCTGGTCACTACAAACAGGAAACAGACAGGTGTTCCACAAACTACAGCAAGACACGTCACCAGAAAACTTCAGCATTTCATTGTCCAACCCCCAGCTGGACAGACACTCCCCCAGGCTGACCCCAAACAGCTTTAGAGCATGTAAATGAGAAAGGGTTTCCACGGAGCACTTCAGGTTGTCATTAATCCCAAAGATGACGGTGACAAACCCAGTTTGGTCGTGGTGGTTCACACATAGTGAGTGCATGAAGACTCCTTCAGGGATTGAGAGGCCTGGACTGACCCAGCAGCCACTGACAATCGAACTGCTGCCTACAGATACTCCAGCTCCCACTCTGCAGTACTCCACCACTGATCCACATCCCACAGAGCAGCTTGGATCGAGGATGCTGGCCATAACGCAGCAGCTGTCAGAGCCTTCAGGGTTTTCACTGTGATAAAAGCTGAAAGCAGTCGACAAGAGACCCAGTTCTTCCCTCAGGTCCATGTCCTGAGTGAGGTGAAAGAGGTATTCTGAAGTGGTACCAATGTGATAAAACTTGGAGTTGTTAAGGAGGATGACATTTAAAGGTGTTCCTCTGAGAAGGTGGAAGATCTTCTGGCGGATTTCAACCAGACTGCCCTCCTCTCTAGTGACATTAACTGTGTTCTGGGTGTAGTCGATGGTAGCTTTGGGCCCCAGTGCTTGAAGAAAATCCCCATATGCGTCTATCTCACAGTCCAAAGGCCCGACTTCTTTCAGCAGATTAAGGAGAGACTTAGCAGTAGTGAAGTCAACATAATAAGTGCTATCTGTGTAGACATACTCAGAATCAGACACAGAAAAACAACCAGTCTGACTCTGACAAACTGCTCCACTGTCTCGCATTATTTCAACGCTGGGCTTGTGCAGAAAGCGCAGGCAGGAAATGTTCTCTATTTCAGTGTGTGAAGAATTTTCATATGAATCCAACACAAACACCCCATGTGTTGTACCAATAGACAGAGGGGAGGGATGGGCTAAAGCTGTGAAACCAGGTTTGTCAAATCTAACGCTCTCATTGTCTGCTACACTATAGAGCTCTATGTCGTCTGCACAGCTCACTAGAACACCAGGCTTCATGTGCACTGGGAAATCCACATACATGGCCAATTTGAGCTCCAGCATTTGGTACAGAGGGTCACCCAGAGGCACAGCAGTAAAGATCTTTCCCAGGGCGCTGGCACTGGGCAAACGCTGACTCATCCCACCTAGAAAAATGAGACCAAGATGATACAAGTGGGACATATCACATACAATAAGTGCATTATTGCATGAATTAGTCTGGGAATAGCAGTGGATGTAACTAAGTGCCCTGTGTCTTTTAACAGGACAGTCAAATTAGAAAATAAATCAGTGTTATACTTGATTTTTTTTAATCATCCATCATAATTTTTCTACCTGCACTAAGTCAAGACACACCATAATTTTAAGGCAGATGAGAATGTGGTAATTTATTAAAAATTGCCAAACCACAACAATTGCAAAAAGTAGCACTTTGAAAGGTGTCAAACCAATGTGCATCATTTGTGAAAAAATGAAACTGAGTAAAATAAAGCACTGCTAGTAGGATGACTGGAGAATCAAGAAAGGAAGCACTTAGTCTTCACGATGTAGGAATACTTTCAAATTGATAAAATACCAAGTATTTCATTAACTGAATTCCCTTGATATATAGCAACACATAATACCAACACAACTCACTAAATATTTAACTGAGTATTTACAATAAACTCTGTTCTGTAAATTAAAATAATAAGTCAACCAGTGGTGAATTTTTTAGGACTAGTATAGTAGAGGTCGACCGATTATCGGCCGGGCTGATTATTGGTGCAGATATTTGGAATTTTGACGTATATCGGTATCTGTGTTTTTTTTATCCGACAGGCTGATATCAAGAAATCAATTAAAAACTGGGTTAATTCAGCTCACGCAGCCGCCCTTTCTCTCTCCTGCCACTTCTGTCTTCAGCATTGTTCCGCCCATGGCGCCATCTGATTCGTTAAGCAAGCCATGTGTGTGTCCTCACACAGACACGTCAAAAGTAAATGCAGAAAACTCTCCCGAAATTGTAATAAACATCCCAGTGCTAAATATCTCACAACTACTATTAAGTGCAGCAGAATAATGTACGCACCTCCCGACATGTCTGTGAATTACTTGAAAGAAGGCTGCTGATAATATCAACAGTCAAACAGTCCGTGATAGTAAAAGCATGTGTGTGTGATTGAGAGAGAACACGTAAAAAACTCAATTCACTTGTTTTATTGTAGCGAAGCATGGTAAGGTGGAGGCCGATTAGTTTTTACCATAACATTAGTTGTCCGGTCTGGCTCTAAACACTCAGCAGACTATGTATTAGCAATGAGGAGAATGTATGTAATGTGGAAAATAGTGTGCGTTTGCGTGAAAGTCACATGAAAAACTCTACTGCTCATGACTACTACAATAACTTGTGAGTCTAGGATCCATGCACTTCTAGAGCTATTTATCTTCTGTTTGTTTGGTTAAATAAACATGCCTTAGGTATAAAAACAAAGCTAAGTGTTTGTATTATTCAACATTTTTATGCCAATTTTTACTGCAAATGAATATCGGCTCCAAATATCGGTTATCGGCCTCCTTAACTACTAATAATTGGTATCGGTACTGGCCCTGAAAAACCCATATTGGTTGATTACTAGAGTATAGTAACAATTTCCTGCAAGGAAAAAGTTGATAGTCTAGTAATAAAAAGAGGTTGTGGATCTCAGAAAAAAAAATTTAGTCTTAAATAGAGTTGTCTTAAATATGTGAGATCCTAGAGGTTATTTTCTATCAAAGTCAGCAATTCCACTTCACAAGTCTAATAAAAGCCATCAGCCGCTATTGGAGCCAAGCCTTGTAGCAGTAGGTGGTTAAATGTACTATTAATTGACATTCCATTAAATGTAATGAACTAACAATACTGCACAGCCTAATAAGCAACAAATGTTGTTATGGTGAACCCAAGAAAGAAATAAATGAGCAGTAACAAAAAGATACTGTCAAACCTGCATGGATGAGGATGACTCTCAGTCTGCTCAGAGTCTTGTCATAGATGTCACTGAGCTGCTGCAGTGCATACAGCGTGGAGCCCCCATTTCCTTTACAAACACAGTCATCATGAGAAAGTAGTGCATAGTGGTATTAATCAGAAGACAATGACAGGACACTGTCTGTCACCTATTTTTGATCCAGGCGGATCTGCAAAGACCAGGTAGTGGACTCCGAGAGGCAGCTCTTTTCTGGACACTTTCTCACTGATCTGCAGCTCATACGCGTCTCTCTGCTGTTCATCCGCAGCCGTCAGCACCACCACGTCCCAGAACTCACCAGGCTGCACCTGACGACCTGAAGGGAACGAAAACGCCGAATAATGACCGCACCCCTCCTCATCTAGCAGAGACAGTACGATGAACGCAGCTGAGGGAAAAACTCACCGCGCTGACAGTTAAACTTCCGGAGCTTTTCTCGAGTTGCATTTTGTAACTTTCTGCTACTTTGCTCACTCATAGTGTTCTCTCCGCAGTCTTTTCTGTTTGACATTTGAGCGGCGCACTCTCTTCCGGGTGTCATCACGTGGCCAGCTATGCTTACAACGTAGGTGGAGCGTGAGTGGCGTACGTGGTGATGACGTCAACTGCCCGCCTTCATTTGTTCCAGAGCGGTGGAGAAAACAGAGTGGCGACACGCCTTGATGTCGCCGCTAGGGCTGTCACGTGGTTCATGTAGACCTCAGTCGTTCCAAACAAACCACCAGCAGTCATTGTTTCTCTATGGGAGCGAGCGCGACATTGCATGATAAATATCAATATAAACCACACACATGTATATTTTTAACTGTTCAGCACTTTGGTATGCATGATAGGGTCTGTTATGTGTTTGAGGAGTGGGGTTGACAAACTAAAGTATTGCATTTATTATTTCGACGAAGTTTTTAATTTTTAAGTTAGCTTTGCTAGGTTACTTACATGAGTGGTGCGAACGCAACAAGGTTGGTTGTTCTGCATTTGCATTTAAACAAGCTAACATTGAAGTTTTACTGTTATTGGACTCTTAGCACTTACCAGTTTTATGAAATGTCTGCTTTTCCAACATATTTTCAAAAGTGTTTTTTATCCTTATTACCAAGTTTAGTTCTTTTAATGGTGACCACTGTAGGGTACATCAGACAGGCATTTAACATTTTGAGACGAAGCCATGTATGAGAAATTCTCAGCTAGCTCTGTAGAAGATTAATAAGCTGTTTTTTATGTGTCTAGTAAACAATTTATCAGTCATCTTTGATTACTTTTTTGTATTCCTCTTCTAATTATCCATTTTACATATTTGTAATGTGCAGAATATACTTGTGCTGTTACAATAACATTTTTAGAATGAACTTTGATATAATTCATTTTCACATTAACCATAACATTGTTTTGTATCTTTAAGGCTCATCACAGTAGGGTTTGACTTCTAGGTCAGTTGACCCTCAAACTGATCATCCTCAGGTTTCAAGATTCAAGAGTCTTTATTGTCATTATGTTCACACATAACGAAATTTTGTGCAAGTCTCTCAGCATTAAAAGATGCAAATAGGCTAAAAATGTGCAAACGGTACAAGAGCGGACTATAAACTTAACTTAAACTTAACTTAAATTATAGTTAAAAATACAAAATACAAAATAGAAATGCAATCTCTGTACAGTTTAACAGTTTTCCTTCGGACTAATACACACACACACATATATATATATATGGATATATGTAGCAAACATTGCTACTTATATGATAATCACTTACTCAAATATTACAGTGTTCCAAGGTTACAAAAAATTATAACCATGCCTGGTTTAAAATCTCCTACTTGACTTCTGAGAACTATACTGTGCTCCAACTACAACTTCACTCATTTTTTGCTCTGACTTTGAAGACATTTTGTAGAGGTGATTATTTTTTTCCTGCATCTGCATTTAGCACTTTTTCAACATTTTATTTATTTTTCTTTGAAAAAATAAAGTACATTTTATATGTACTTTTATTTTCAGTCTCATCAGATTGAGAAGACATTGTTCAACAAGAGAGTACTCAAGGATGTTGAGACGTCTTCCCTCAATGCATTTCACAGTGTTGTCCCCCGTCTGAAACAAATATCACGGAACTCTGGACGTATGTGAAGGACGATGCAGGACAATGTAGGACGATGCGACAATGCTGACCTTCTTTCCAATAAAACCACAGCCTGGATGCCTGTAACATCCGGAGGAAAATGAGCGAAATATTTAGAATTTTTATATCTGCAATTTTTATATATTTGCATTAACAACATTTAATAAGCATCTTATTGCCAAAATTATCTAATTTCATCATATTGTAGCATTTTTCATAGTACAGTACTTTGTATTATTACTACCCTATGATCATATTTATGGTGCACTGTGATTTAAATGTAATAAGGATTATTTTTTACATCAAAAACTGTGCATTTCCTTTGTAAGATGAATTAAATTCTGCATTATTTACCTTTGTAACGTGGCCATGGTCTGCTGTGATGTGTGCATTGTGAAGTGAATCCTCATCCTGACACACAGGCTGTGGGTCTGGATGGTTCATCATGCACTGAGGAGGTTTTTACACCTTCTTCATTCTGATGAGAACCTGGGCAACAGAAGAATTTTAAAAGCTTTGAGGTGAACTGTTGTCTAGTTTTATAGTTACAGAGTCTACTGTAGGTGTCTCTACTGCTCACATTTAATCACCTTCACCAGTTTGATTGAAAGACAGTACATTATAGCAATAAAGTACAGGTAAGTTATGATTAACCCAGAAAAGCATTTATTATGTGACTATAATGTAATGCTAATGTACCCCACGTAATCAATACCTCAATTTATTTTCTCTGTAATCATTATTAAGATAGAAACTCCATAACTTGGTTAAATCTCAACAACTCGCTAAGTATAGTTAGCTAACTAACTAGCAAACATAACGACCGCATAAAGATATATTACATTTTTAAAGATTTATTAAAGATATAGAATGCTGACACATACAAAAACCATGTTAACACACTTCATAATTTGAAATATGACTATATGATTACAACTTTACCGCTGGCGTTACTAGATGTTGCTAGATGAGCCGTGTTACGACATCTGAAACTCACCTCGCATCTACATCATTTTCATCAATTCACAATCAACAATGAAAAAAGTAGTAAATATGATCATAAAACCTAACATTCCAAACAACTACACATAATGACACGTTAGAACAAAAAAGCTATTTAGCATTATTAAAATTATCACGTTAGCCTCCATAGCAATACCAAGCTTGCACTTAGGCTAGGTCCCTAAACTATTAAATTTTTAACATCAACATCGACATTTCACATGAATAAAATATAAAAGAGTGTACTTATCATAGCTAATGCTTGAAAATGTAAAAATCGTTTAAAATGCTGTTATTTCGTCATATTACCGGTGATTGTTCCTGATGAACCATAGAGATGAATGGAGCTTCTGCCAATGTTTGGACCAATCGGTGTCTCCATAATCCGGAAGTTGGACCAAATTTTGTCCGCCATTTTTTACATCGGGAGTCCATGGAAGTGTCACAACTCTGTTTTCTCTACCGCTCTGATTTGTTTCATTCCGTTAAAGAATGTGTATTTTATTTTATTTTAATTTGTTTAATTTAGTTATCTTTTGCTCATTTGTAACAATTCAGAAAGGTTTTTGTAATAGTATGACATTTTTTAATTCTTTCTCCACAGAAGGTTAAGAATAAAGTCTGCTCAGTGTAAAAGTGTGAAGATCAACCTGAAACACATCAGCTTGGATATTTTTGTTAAATTGATTTTTTTTTTAAAAAAAACAGCTTTTGAATATGGGATGGGGCTTAATTCCTTTATATGATTAATTTGGGCTTATTTCCTTAATTTCGGTTCTTTTTTCATTTAATTTGTTTCATTTGTTCATTATGTTGAATTTGAGTTGTGTTTATTTCTGTTCATTTTCATGATTATTTTGTTCATTTTGTTCCTTCACGGGCTTGATTTATGGATATCAGATACAATATTTTGTATTAACATATTCTAGATGAACCCAACTTCACTTTTCAGTCTGATGTGGATTTAATATCAGATTTTTAAAGAGCTTAGTTTGCAAATGTAAGTTTCCATTTTTTACGTGAGTTTCAGGCCACTTAAAGATGGCCTAAAAATAAATATCCTCAATCCTTTAAAGATTATATATATATTAATATTAGTATTTTTTCTAAAACACATGTTTGAGATTTTTCATCCATTTTTGTCATCTGTCAGTCTGTATGCGTTACAATAACGGGTAAAAACAAGAGTTTTCAGAAAATACACAAGAAGAAACTGTATCTTGCACTGTGAGATCAGAGGTTGGAGTGCACTGTTATGAACTGACTAGTGTGAAGTTTGTGGATGTGGACTCTGGGGGTTTACCTGTCAATGCTGATGTCCTCAGGTGAGCTCAGCTAACTGCATAGCAAAACACATGATGACATCAGAGCACAGAGTTAATTGACTGTTAATTTTCCGACAATTATGGCTTAATTTTTGGAAGAAATTCTTAGGATGCAGACCTGTATTTCATTCCTCCATATGTTTGTCCATACAGAGGTCACTGATGAAATGTTTCCTGTTGATTCCACTCATCTCAGAACAATGAGGCAGTCTAGTGTGCCTTGCACGTACACAAACTACACAAATATACAGTCGATCTCAAAAGTCTACACACCGCTGTTCAAATGCCAGGTTTTTGTGATGTAAAAAATTGACACCAAGATAAATACTTTCACAAGTTTTTCCACCTTTAATGTGACCAATAACCTGTACAATGCGATTGAAAAACAAACTGAAACCTTTAAAGGGGAAAAATAAAAAACTTAAAATAACCTAGTTGCATAAATGTGCACACCTTTAAACTAATACTTTGTTGAAGCGCCTTTGGCTTTTATTCCAGCACTCAGTCTTTTTGGGTAGGTGTCTATCAATGTGGCACATCCTGATGTGCCAATATTTGCCCACTCTTCTCTGCAAAACTGTTCCAAATCTGACACATTGTAAGGGCATCTCCTGTGCACAGCCCTCTTCAGATCACCCCACAGATGGTTGATTGGATTCAGGTCTGGAGACTGGCTGGGCCATTCCAAAACCTCAATCTTATTCTGGTGAAGCCATTCTTTTGTTGATTTGTATGTGTGCTTTGGGTCATTGTCGTTCTGAAAGATGAAGTTCCTCTTCATTTTCATCTTTCTAACAGAAGCTCAAGGTTTTGTACTAACACTGACTGGTATTTGGAACTGTTCATAATTCCCTCCACCCTGACTAAGGCCCCAGTTCCAGCTGAAGAAAAACA
>JAQQAE010019590.1:0-10889 GCA_029823295.1 Pseudamia nigra | reverse complement strand
TCACACCGGACACTTTTCTCCAACCATTCCAACCTGCCTGCACACGCTTCTTCACCTCTTTTCCACACTCTCCATTGTTCTGGACTGTTGAGCCAAAGTACTTAAAATCCTCCATCTTCTTTATCTCTGCTCCCTGTAACCTCAAGTAATTTTTTTATTAAATTTTTCTTCGTTGAATCCTTTTGTTGTCATTTTTTAATATATATTTTTATTACTTTGTGAGCTGAGTTTGAATGCAGATTTAATAGCTTATAACAAAACACACTTGACCTGGTTTTTGATGCAAGTGGGTCGCGACTTGATGAAACATTGCTTTAAACCATCAGTAGCAGAGGATGGGTGGCTATGGAGTCAATAGCATTAGTGATACAACTACTGTACAAATACATATCATGGCAAGAAACACTCTGTTAAACAGAGAAAAGAGAGTCTAACATTACTTTAAATAATCTCGACAATTTAAATGTATCCCCAACTCGCAGTTGCCAGAATCAACCACTATGATGAAACGGGTTCTTACAGTGGACCATCCCCACTTACTGAGGCCGGTAGTTGTAATAAAGGCATCCTCTGCAGCAGAGGATGCCTTTAGTGTTAACGGACAATGCTGAATATGACCAAAAACAAACAAAAAACACTATAAAAGTAAGGTTTTTGACTGGTACTGCACACCTGTAAAAATGGCTGTATATTAAGACTTTGCATTGAATAATAATGGGTAAATCTGGTTCCATGAGTTTGGTTTGCACCCATAAAAGTAGGATGAGACAGCTCAGGATTTTATGAATGTTCAAAAATATAAAACTTTCATACGCCCATCACACTAGAGGTGGAATGTGCCGGAATGCCGTCGGAAGGTAACATCTTCTGGATATTCGGAGTGCATCGTAAAAACTCTGACTGCAATCTGAGTTCGTTCAAGCCCATTCTTTTGGCGGGCTTGAATGTTGTAGTCATGTTTAAAACTTTCGAGGTTCTTTTGAAGTGGAGAATTATTGAACAGCATTTGAAGTGTAATCTAACTGCACTGTGACTGCATTCGAAACATTCTTACGACATTCCAACAGCATTCAAAACCTACACATCGCATTCAGGGGAGAAGAGAAACGGCAAACAACTTCAAATCCTGCCAAAATATCTTGAAAGCACCTGGAATGAGCCGGGATGCACTTTCCAACCAGGAATCGAACCGCACTCGTACGGCAGTCAAAGTGTATTCTACGTATTCTTACTGCATTCTAACAACATATCAATGTCCCTAATGTGTTCCAGAGCTAATATACCCGAAATGTGCAAGAATAATTTGAGGCAGTTTAGAAGCATTCTAACTATTCCAACAGCATTCTTATAAATTCCTGAATTTAGTGCGATTTTCTTCAGTCCGGCTGGTTCCAAATAAGTGTGACAAATCGACTAAAAACAGACCCTTTGACTTATAAATATCTTCGGTTCACTTCCTTCTCGCTGTTTAGTTGTTTTTGTTCCTTAATGTCTGAATAATTTGATGCAGTGAGACGTGTTCGAGGATGACAATCTCAGATTCGTACCTTTCTGTTGAGGTGGACGCAGATGTCAGCCCGCATGTCCTTAGGACAGATGGACAAGACCTGAGGACACAAAGAGACGAGGTGAGGTCAAACTCAGGTTTAACATATTAATAAAGGAGAGCACTTGTGAAACCACTTTGAGAATTTAGTTCAACAGCACAATCACCACGGTACTGGCTACATATGTGTTTCTGTCGTCTGATTGACTCTGCAGAGCTGATTTGGGCTTTTGCAGCTATTTTTAGTTTCATCACACTGCGGCATCAAACTCTGTCTCACAGATCACACTGCCCGAAAGCAGCTGCATCCTTCAATCACTAAAGTCTCAAATTTTGTTTTTCAAATAATGTTGGAAACACAAACTCTTTTCTATTACCTACAATAAAACCGGTGTGTTAAAAAGGGGCTGGTTGAACAGACCATATGTGGATGTTTTGGAGTAAAATCATCTTCCACTGTCACAATGTTCCTACGTCTCCTATAATGTAGACAAGTTCAAGACAAACTATGGCCACAGTTTGTAACTGTTTTCTCAGGTTTATGGATTTTTAGACTGTGCATGGTGACTTTGTTGTTTTCTGCATTTGTGCAGCTGACATTCTAGACAGTTTTATTGGAATTAACAGGATATTTCTAAATATTGTCTGGGACCTTTATTTCTCTCAGATACAACAAGTGCCAGGCCTTTGTTTGAGATAAACTTTCATTAGAAGCAGGCATTTATTTCTGAAGTGCTAATTGGTTATAGTTTCCAAGATACAAGATCGGATCAAAATAAGTTATAAATAAGTAATAACATGAAAAGGGGCATCGTTTCAAACCAGACGCTTGTTCAAGAGTTTTTCGTTTTGCAAAAAAAAAAAAGCCTTTTCTTCCATTGGATATAATGTTGAAGAAAACATGCTCTGTTTGACATAAGTGGATGTGTATAAAGTGTTCATCTGTACAAATGTCAGGGAAAATGGAATCCATGTCTGCTTGCTGTTTACTGTCGAGACAATCCCACAGATGGAGACAAAGGAAAAGACAGAGAGTGAAGGTGGAACGTTCACATGCTACAGCATTTGTGTCGGCTAGACTACTCGAATTATAATATGATTTTATAAGTATCAATGAGACATACAACAATTAAGAAAGCACCTGTAAATTGAACTTTTTCCCAAAAATGGGGTTTCATATGATGTAATATAAACATACACATAAACCTGTACAGGACAGAAAGGTCACTCAATATCTTAAAAATCTTGGCAAACCAGAACTTTTTTCATGCAGGTTCCAGTTCACCTGATCAAAGTATTTATGATTTAACACCTTTCATCGCTGTAGCAGAAAGTTTCCTAAAAATTTGTAGACCGGGACTCTTTTTTTTTTTCTCTACAAAATGGCCATGTTTCTGTCAAGACATAATTTTAAAATTGGCCCATATATGCAACTTTAAACCACTTCAGTTACTTATAAATGAAAACTATCTAGCATTTCAGTGGGTAAAGACATTCATTGTTTAACATTAGCATTAACCTCCTGTCAAGATGCAACTTTCTGCAAATTTCTGCACATTATAAATTAATAATAAAGACATCCAAACTGCCCGAACAAGGATTTGTGCAGTCATCGCAGTAGTATTAATAGGGCTATCGACTCTGTATGCACCACTCAACTGATGATCTGCAGCACATCAAGAAGACAAAATATTGCACAAATTAACTCAATTGTGATCTGAAAATGGTTCCATGTGACTCTGATGAGTGTGAAAAGCTGTCATCAACGTAAATGAATCGTCTAAAATACAAAACACGTTCTGGGTCGCTTTTTGTTTACTGCATAATTCCACACGTGTTCTTTCAGTTTGGATGTCTCCATTATGAGTGGACAAAGTTGAAAATAAAAAAGAATTTTCACGGAGGATCTTTAAAAATGAAGCTTAAACCTGAATTTGCACTGAAAGCCAAGTTTCCCACTCACACGTCTACAGGTTTTACTGTCAGCGTTGGTGCAGTTCGTATCTTTCTCTGCGGCTGAATTTATCAGCTCCCTCTGGATACAACTGCCTGCCAACGAGTCTAAACTGTGAATTCTAACCGCTTTGTCAGCCCATTACACAAATTCTAATACCCAGCCTAATTAACTGACACATTTCGGCAAAAAAAACCCACTGAAAACACAACATTTACCCATTCTCAAAACACAGGCCTTTTGAAAATATGGACTAAATCAACCAAGGAAACAAAATAAATCAGCTAAAACCCCTGGCACATCAAGTCACAACACAACGGCCTGTGAGTGTTATTTTTACTCCATTTAGAGTTGCGATGTTAGTAGTAGTCAGATACTTCTGGGAGATAGTGGTCTTTTTTAGGCATGTACAGGCATAAATAGCTGACTATGTGTGTAATGGCTCCCAAAGTGACAAAAATATCCACTAATTGGACCCAGTTCTGACAGTGAGGAAGTTGTACCAAGGGCTGAGTCAAGACTGTATGAATCAAACTGAAACCACAGGAAAAGAGAAGAGACCAGGAGGTCAAAAGAACGCGAGAACCGACACAATGCTACGCTAATCACTTAAACGGACAGACGAAGGAAGCAATCAGGACTTTACGGAAGATATTAAGTGACCCTATCATTATGAACAAAGTCAAGCCTGTAAATGCTTAGTACTTTTGAAAATGTGTCCTATTTCCACTTCGAAAGGAGGATGTCGTACAAACTGACGACCAACGGAAATCAAAAATAAAAGGAACTGTTCAAACATCACATGGATGAGTTCAGATTAAAGCTGCCGTCGGAGGTTTGAAGGGGTGTGTATTAGGCAAAAGAAGAAAAATGTGGCAAAAGATATGTGACAGAATTTAATTTACAAAACACAAACACGATGGCAGATCACAATAATCAGAGTTAACCTCAGCCCCGGTAATGATAGACCTGTCTTATAAATGTTAAAGGTAAACACGGAGTAGTTTTATAGCTGACAGTAACAAGAGTCTTTAATTAACTTCATCACTCAACAGCATCAGGTTTTATGATAAACTGAGAGGTATCAAATCTAATCTGTGCCATGTTTCATTCAATAAAATAAGTGAATTTAAAATGTTGTGCTTTGATTATAGCTGTGGTCTCAAAGGCTACAGGGGCATGCAAAAAGTTTCTGTTGATCAGCAAGTTGAAGATTAAATAATTTCCAAAAGGCATACAGCATAAATAAAAGTCTTTTGCAATGTTTTAAGCAACATCAATGTATTATTTTTGTTTTCTAAAATTTTTAGAGTGGAGGTCAAGATAAGGTCTGGAAGAGCAAGAAAAATATCAGAGAACTGCTCGTATGAAAGTTTTATTTGGATCCTCTAATAAGTAATGCGATGATCCATCTTTAACTTTTTGTTTTGTTATTAAGATGTTACGGCAAATAATCTGACAAATGACTGCCGTGCTGGGGTTTGATTGACATGTCGTTGTAGCAGCAGCTCGCAATAGCGAAGTCGGACCGATTCAGAGCTTTGTATCTTCTATTTATTCAATATGTTCATAATTATACATGACATACACTCGACTGCAGCTGTGGGTAAATGTTTACACTAACAACACTGTGATATGACTTTGTTTGACACTGTGTGGTGAAGTTTTACTGCAACAGCAAGATAGAGGCTAATGTTAGCTCTCCCATGATTCCCCTGGAACGAACGCTTCGTAAACCTCACTGCCGTTCGTCCAAATATAGTTACATCCTATTTTTGGCTCCAAGATGCCGTCCAGGAAGTGACAAGTTGATTGGCCTCAAAACGGCCCTTCAGCAACCAATGGGTGACGTCACGGTCACTTTGTCCATATATATACAGTCTATGGTTCTGACGTCTGCAAACAGTTGTGCCATAATACACTGTACAGTAGTAGGACATCCCCGTCTGTCTTTTTCAATCAATTCTGAGGCCAAAGTACTGCGTTTTTTTATTGTCAGCCTCTGGGGATTTCACACCTCGTTTCTCTCTTCTCTTCACAGTGGCATCCAGTGCATCTACTCCCTCTCGCTCCGTCACACACACATTTACATACCTGTAACTGGTACTTTGTGCGGAAATGTTTAAACTTTTAGCCAAATCTTTACTGTTGCTTTTCACCCGCTATTTCCTGCTACTGCTCGTTCTCTCCCTGGCCAATCAGTGGCCTGTGTTCTGGTAATGTCATGTTTTCTACTTGATTCAGCTCCCTTGGAACTCTGACCTAGTAGGTAATAAAAAAAGTACTTGGTCTAGTTGAGTAGAGCCGAGTAGAGCCGAGTAGAGTCGAGTAGGTACTCACTGAAAAGCCCCATTGCAGACTATGAAGTTGGGGTACACTGTTCAACTGTTCAATGACACCAAATATGGCGGCCATGGAAGAGTTATCCTTGCCAGTTTCCATTATTTAATATTTAGTGCCACGTGTCTCTTTAAAGATATATATACTTTATTTATTGAGCTATATGACCAGGGCTGTGCACCAAGGCAGATACAGAAGTCATTTAAAGTTGTAATACCGCCGTTGGCCGCTGGGGCATCATTCACTAGGCTCCAAGAAGCTCTGACTCCCATAGACTTACACTGGATTTCTCTCTGAAAATACTAAGTGAATACATTTTTGTCATGAGTCATCACGGTCTCAAACGTTTTATTTGGACCTTCCCATAAGAAATCTGGTGGTCCATCTTTAAATTTTAGCTCTGCTATGAAGATATTACAGCAAATTATCCCACAAGTCTCGACTGTGATGGGGTTTGATTGACATGTTGCTATGGTAACACAACTCGTCAGCAAAGTCAGACCAAGTTGAACCTTCATATCTATCTATCTATTTATTCAATATGGTCATAGTTTCACCCTCGACTGTAGCTGTTGGTAAGTGTTTACACTAACAACACCACAATGTGACTTTGTTTGGCAATGCTTGTTGAGGTTTTAGCACATCAGTAAGCTAGCGGTTAGCATTAGCATAGCCATAAGACCCCTGACATACTATGCTCCAGTACCTCCGCTGCCATTTGTTCAAAAATGGCTACATCCTGTTTTTGGCTGCAAAATGTCATCCAAAAAGTGACAAAAACCACTTGGCCTTAAACCAGCCGCTCATAAACGATGGATGACGTGACAGTCACTTTGTCCACTGATGTACACAGTCTATGTTTATGACATAGCCCTACGACTACTTTTTTGTTTGCATACATAATTTTGGCCCCAATTAGATTTCCCGTTTGCAGTGATCCGAAGAGACAGATGGGGAAGCGACAGTAAATCCATTAACAGATGTTTATATGCACATTCCCTGCTGACTTTGACTGATGTTTGTGAATTATCTGTGCTTTAAATGCTTTGCTTGTGGCTGAAAGGTCCGTTCAGCTCGGTGTTGTCCAATGTGCTTCACACAGCCGGGGGGTTTTTTTTTTATGCGTCCCGTTACCTTTTTCTCTGTGGATCAGCAAATTATCTGTGCTCCTGGAGCTCTGCATTTACAAATTAAACAGTGGATGTAATATTAAAAACGCAAGTGCAGTTAGAGCAGAATATGCAGAGAGTAACAAGTTCACCTGCCGATCATGAAATAAAGCCTTAAGAGTGAGTCGCAGACTACATTAAAGTGTTTGGGAAGTTTGATATTTTCTCTCTGAAATTCTTTTCCTTTTGCTTCTTCTTAAATGTTTGGTTATGATGTTTCCAGTTAACTGAACTTAACAAACCTGTCTCCATTCAGGTTTAACTTCCTCATCACCGCCACGAAAATTGCCCTGTGTTAGGGTTTTGGTTTTCAGCTTCAGCACCAACACAAAGGAATTCTCCCTCATTTATTTGACACAGGACTGACATTATTTACTTAAAAGGCGACAACATTTCATCACATGAATTGTACCTTCTCTGTGTCGATGCCTTTGGACATGGACCAGGTGGAGACGATGTAGTCCATGACGCGCTCGCTCAGGCCTTTGGGGACCTGGTAGAGCTTCAGGAAGTCCCTGACATTGTTCAGCATCTCGTGATATCGGTTGGTGTTGGCGTACATCTGCTGGAAGATGGTCGTCACATTTCCAAAGATGGTGGCGTAGAGGAGAGCTGGAGAGGAAAGAAATATACTTTTATCAGGACATAATGACAAATCCTGCCTCAACACAAGTGACGCTCACAGAACGAGTAGCTACTGGAGTAAGACTAAAACGATATATATCAACAAAAAATCTCAGTTAGTGAATAACCTCATAATGTGTGATTTATTAGCACCTAATGTACAGCCTGCAAACAGCTATTTTGCTTATTTTTTTATTTCCATGATTATATTAATCATTTTTTGGTGATTTTGTTCTTTTTTTAAATTTTGTTAATTTTTAACTTTTTTTCTTGATTTGTTCATTGTTTGCTTATTTCGTTCTTTTTCAATTTCTTGATTATATGGCTCATTTTTGTTAATTTATTTGATTATTCTCTTCCTTTTTGCTTACTTTGCTCTTTTGTGCTTTGGTCAGCTTGCTGATTTTGTTCTTTTTTTTTGTTCATTTGGTTGCTTTTAGTCATTATTTTTGTACATTTTGCTCATTTTGTTGCAGTGGATTTGGTTATTTTGCTGTTTTTTATTTCATTGACTTTTTTCGGTTTTATTTGTTAATATTTTCACATTTCTACTCCTACTCACCGAGACGGAACAAAATCTAATTGAGTAAAAGTACATTTTTTTCATCACAAATATAAATGAGTAAAAAGTATTTCACAAAAAACTGCTCTCAGAAGTACAATCTGTGGAAAAAAAACTAGAAAAGTACAGGTGAACCCACGTACCCCACTGGGTTTTTAGAGAACACAGGAACATTTTTGTTGCTGGCATAAGTCCACAGTCATTCTGGAGGACCTTCAGAAAGAAAGTTTCAATTTGTAATAAAAATATGAAATTTAGCATTATTTTGTACCATTTTGAGGCTGCATTCATACCAGCCCTGTTTAATCAAACTGTAGTTTGTCTGCTCGGAAAGTCTGGTTCTTTTGTGAAGGTGAACAAGTGAACTCTGGTGCGGCTCAAAGAAGCGATTCGCTTCAAGTGAACTACATGCAGGAAGTGACTGTGACATAAGGCATTGTGGGTAAACACAACTAACACAAGCACGCATGTAACGTTATGGCTGGAAGAAATGGCTCACAGGCAAAAGCTCTGATAGAAATATGGTCAGATGAAAATATATCACACCTGTCTGGGAAAAAAGGGCAAGTTTCCTTGGAATGAAGAGCTAGATGTCATTCTTGGCACACAACCACTGAGCACGGCGATACGTTATTCAAAAGGTCCACTTCGTTTGACAAAGTGCATCGTGGAAGTAAACTCAGACCACCGAAATGTTGCAAGCCCGGTTGCACCGAGTCTACCTGACTATTAGGTGTGAAAACAACATTAAAGTACTGTGCAATTAGGTAGCTTGGGTTTGTTGTCTTATCTTGTTATCAAGTTAATAATGACCATACAGGACTTGCAAATATCCACGTTTAGCTTTGATGTTTTTTCTAGTATTGCAAATAAAATGCAGAAAAAAGGCCCAGTATCAACATAAAAATCACAATTAAATGGCTTCTACAGGTAAAAATCCATACATACAGTAGTGTGACGCCCATTCCAGTGGTGAGAAGTAGAACAAACAGTATTAACACGTGCTGAATGAAATCTGGTTTAAGTCATTATATCTCATATTTTGCGGCCCATTCAGCTCAAAGTGCAAAGGCAGGAAACACTTAATACTGGTTGGATAAATTGAAATGTTTATGTATGTTGTGGTTCTAACATGATCGAAAAACGCATGTTTATGATCACTATAATATGCTACAACAAAACAAAGAACTTTTAAAAAGCATCCAAAAGTCTTTATAAAACCTTGCTGAAATGCACTGCAAACCAGTTGTCATAACTTTTAGATTTGTGAAAAGTCATTAGATTTTGGTTTGGGTTTTAATTTTGATGCTGTCCACACTGACTTTTCATGAATTTGGTTTACAGTATATATTTCCCAAAATTGCTAGGTGCTGCACCTCAACCATATAATGACAAGGAAAACCTGCCATAAATTTGGTTGCACTTAAAATCCACATATTTGACCACATACAAACCGAAGTGCTTGACGACAGCCCTGAGAAGCCATCTCACCGGGGAAAAACTGACAATGTTAATGAGAACTGCACGGTATAGTTATGTCAAATCCACTTCCTGCCAAAGGGAACTTTATGTTATAACTAGGTCACCCAGGTTGCTGTGTCAGCTCATTTGGAAAGAACAACAATTCAGGTACAACCAATAGATGCCACTAAACAGTTTGTAACTCGAAATTGCAAGAGGCACACTGTGCAAATGACAATCTCAGTTCTATATGTAGGCAGGCTCACACAAAGGAAAAGGACACCATGACCACCATGACTCACTCTTTAGAGACACATTTTAAAACTTACAAAAGCGTTAATCATTAAACAAAACCATGGGGCAAGTCCTTCCAAGTCCAACTTTAATTATATGTACAGTAGCACACTTCCGGTAGAATTAGAGATGTAAGGGTGATTTGCAGGTGGCTTCATTTTGACGCCAAAACTCAAGAAATACACCTTGCTAAGCACGCTGTCGTTCCGCAGCAGCTCTGGATAGACTATCAACCAAACTTTTCTAAGAACCTGTCAAGTCTGTACCCAGGCTGTACTTCCTTTGCCTTTGTGGTATCAACTTAACTCCTGCCTTTTAGATGCCAATTAAAATATTCCCTGACAAAATTCCGGTCTGCAAAGAACACAGAAAATTCACAGATACAATAAAAATAAAATTGAATCTGTAAAACAATGAATGAGGAATGCATGTCACAAACAAAATAAATGGGGGGTGGGATGTTTTTGCACATGACGCAGCAAGTATCCAGCAAAGCCTGACATAAATCCCACATATACTTTAAAACAACGTGGTGGGTGAGACAGGAAGGTCCTGGGCAGATCCTTTCTGTGCGGAATTTGAGTAGTAGGGGTTAGCTTCATTGATCACTAAGTTCCCCATAGGTATGAATGTGAGTGTGAACTGTCGCTATGTCAGCATTGTGACAAACTGGCAGCTCACTCACAGTGTACCCCACCTTTGCCCGAAGCCAGCTGGGATAGCTGCAGCGCCCTGCACAACCCCATGAACATTAAGGAGTAGGAAATGAACCAATGAATAAAAACAACACAGTTCACCAAGGTGCTATACGGACATGTCCTTAGTCAAAATCCAATTGATCAGTGTAAGTTTGATTGACTTTCGCATGCATCCAGGCGACGTTTCGCTACCTGTCCAGGAAGCTTGTTCAGAACTGAAGAAGCTTCCTGGACAGGTAGC